>RXPK01004292.1:0-70052 GCA_004143645.1 Protaetia brevitarsis
TGAATAATATTTAAATTGCTGATAAAGAGATTACTTTGAAAACAGTATTTAAAATTGCGCCAACGTTTTTATTTTTTTAAATTTTCTTTTTTAAATTTTTTGTTTGTTTTATTTGGTTCCAAGAGGAAAAATTAAAAAGTGGTCAAGGGCGACGGTTCAGTCGGTCCTTACTATAACTAAAACATTTTTTTTCATTTCTTTCTGATAGCGAATAGCGTCGAAGAGGAAAATGCGTTTTCTCTTTGATCTCGTCCGCCGGGACACCATAACTAGGACGGTAGGCATTACTCGTCGAATTGGTGCGCGTACAGAAATGATACCGGTTCGAGTAATTAGATCTTTTCAAAACATTTGTTAGTCTGTCATATGAACTTGAATGTATAGGTTAACACTATTTCATATGGTTTTTTTAGAAAAATTCAAAATTAAAATGCAAATTAAGATATACTATCAGTAATTTTATTGATTTACTGGCTACAAAGAATATTATTAATCAGAAATACATAATTATAGTACTGATAATATAATCCGTACTATGAATCAGTAGAATCAGTGACTTATTTTGTAAATTGAGTAACTGCTTGTTTTTCCGAAAACTGAATTATCTTTCGAGGTATGCACAAATAGTGAAGAGCATTTGTAGAACACGTTGATTGCAGGAATAACCTCCAGCGATAGTCAGATCGAAAAGAAAGATTACCTCTTGTCTTTTTGAATGGTGAATTGTTTGCCTTCTATATTACATTGTGCCCGAAATCAATTGCTAAGGTTGTCTAGAGTATTCGCTACGTTTCATTGAGTGTTATTCTTATACTGTATCTATGATTTTTACGATACAATTCCTATAGGGTAACTTGTGATAAATGAGTCAGGTGCCACACACTGTCACAAACATACAAACCTCACTCAAACACACACACAGAATCGGCACCTGTAGTCAAGTACCTCTAAAGTTTTTCTCTGGAACTGACTTAGAACTGCAGTTCTTGGCATGAAGAATATTTACTTTCTTACAAGTAGCAAAACCGCATTATCTAAAACATGGATAAAGATTACTCGTCAAAAGGCGAAAGCATCTTCGTATCAGCGCGAAAGAAAAAGGCTTCTTCTAAGATTTAATATTCTATTGTACAAAATGTAAGTTCCATATTTACTTACCTAGACATTTTATTACTTTTTCATTGCGTATTTCAGTGCGCCAAAATCCAAAAATAATTCTAGGGCGGTCAATATAAATGACTATGATACAAGTATGTAATCTAAAGCAGATATAAAATAAATTGTAATTATAGGTACATTTTACCCAGTCAAAAAAATGGCTGTATGCATTTTTTTTTTGCATTTTATTGATGTTCTGTTTCGTAATACCATTGGCATCAAGGAAATTATTGAAGTGGTTAGTATTTATAATTATGATTTGTTAATAAAAAAGTAGATACATTATCTATTATTAACATTACACATTTTAAGAATTTCCCACTTATTTAAAAGCATAGGTAGGGAGTATGTTGGGTTGTGTAAAATACACAAAAAGACAGTATTGAAAGCAGAATTGAATATCCTTATATTTATGCCTTACGTGATGCCATAGCAGACCATCTGTATGTAGATACGTCCTCAAAACAAACATCGTTCTGTGCGTTAGGTTACGTATAGAAGCCGGCGGCCTGTCGGCATTTGATGGAAAAAAGAAAAATTGAATATTTCTGTTTCGGGCGTTATTATTAGTCCAAATTCAAAAATTTTTTGTCATTAAGACATTGGTCTTCACATGCGCCGTTGAGCCGACTTTAAAAATTATTTCTAATAACAAACTTACAACATTTAAAAATTTAAATACATAGAAAATAAAAAAATTAAAGACGTGGGTGCAAATTCAAACATTATTTAAGACAAATACATTTTAAAATTCAAAATCGGTCGTACCGTTTCCCCAAAAGCGCGGAATACTTTCCGATATATTTATCTCTGTCGCAACCACTGGACGTTCCAGATTCGCTTAATTACCATCATATTTAGTGATGAAGTGTGGAGCCATCCCATTTGGCAAGTACGCTGAGAAAGTTATGGTTCTTTTTTTCTGAAGTACGTTCTTATACATACACCAGAAATAGCTTGTAAATTGCATATACGAAGAGACGTTTTCGTACGTACTTGAATCTCGCAACGTTTTGCCACACTTACCTTCCACCAAGTAATAGTAGCCGGCGGTCTAGAGCCCTTGCATCGGCAAACAATGTCCGTACGTCTGCCGGCGCTGAGTGGATCGTTCTGCCCTAGCATTTTGACTTCCAACGGCCGGAGATACATCTCGATGGCCACGCGTACTATCAAGGGTGGCGATTGAGCACTGTTACTCACTTCACAGCTGTGTACGGCGAGGAGGTGGGATCGCGTCAGTTTCTCGATTTTAAGAACACTTTGTGATTTCCGACGCTCGGGGAAGTATTGGGTTTCGTTGGCGATCGATTTCCCATCTCGTTTCCACGTGACGCGCGGCAAAGGTTTCCCACCGTTAGCCAAACAAGTGAGCGTTACGCTCGCGCCCTCGGCGTACGCCGACGTCAGTTCGTTCTTCACGGGGCCCGTGTCATCGTTAATTTGCACCCCTTGAGGCGGAACTGTAAAAAACACAAAAAGTAACATTAATGAAGGAAAGGTTTCGTAATGGAAGAGCTGCCGGCTGCTCGGTTAAGTGTTCCATTGTAACGACGAGCTGCTGAGGGCGGCGGCTCAGTTCGCCCGCGGGAAAGCCGCCCGGGGACTACTTCACTCTACACACATAGCTAATTCTAACACATATTCCGCGAAGGAAATTTAATTTCGCTTTTATGTGAGGCCCTTTTTTACATTGTAAATGGACGAGTGAACTTCCTCAAAGTAACTCGGTTACCATGCAAAAGGAAAAGTTAATATTTCCCGCGTCAACGTCGTTTTCTTGAAGAATATTACAGCCAGGTACTTCTACCAAAACACAAAGTACCAGTATCATACCGGTATTTTCCGGTTATATCTTCGTACCGTTATAAAATTATTAAACGTTAAAAATACCGGTATAACATTATTTGGGTATACCACAGAGCTCTTGTTCTAAAATAATAATTTTTTCGACGTCAAAATAGATAGTTTTGTTTAAGGTACTACGTGACTCAGTTTGCTATGACGTCACGACTGTGTTGCAAATTTTCTGTTCGTCAAAACGTAAACAAACCGTTAGGTTATTTAAGGGGAGGTTTACATATATATATCGGAAAAGTTCAAAAACTTTGAGCTTTTTTTTTCAGACAAAGAAAAAGATATACGAAATACGGCTTTTTGCCAATAAATACATTAAAACTTGAACATTAAAAAAAATCTATTTTTTTTTTATGACAAGACCACTATAACGTTCGCCTTTGTATCTAGTAGCAGTGTGCCAGAAACAGGTCAAACTGTGTCGACATCTAGCATGCGCAAAAGTTGATCCGAAATTGAAAATAAAAAGAAAGAGTTAGAAATATATTATAATTTGTTGGAGGTTATACCTGAATTTAACCAAATAAGTCGAAAGCAAACAATGTGGCAGGTACCTGGACTTTAATTTGATTATTTTCTATTTCTTTTTTGTGTGTATGACTGGATATAAAAATGTGGAATATTGCAATTTTTAGTGTGTAAATATAGGTAAACCTCCAATAAAAACTGTTTACATAAGAAAACAAAAGAATTAAGTTGATATATCTGAACACTTGAAGAACTAGAACTTACGCAGATTTGAAAAATCATGTTTCGAGAAAAACACGTTCAAAGTTTCGCAGCAAAAACTTTTACAAATAGTTCTCCATACACTGTTAGTCCAGTTACTCCAGCACCATATATTAATCCTTCTTCTTCTTCATACTTTTTGCATTTTCAAAATTTGTTGCTTCCTTTTAGACAGCACAGTGAGTTTGCAGCGCTGGACATATCCTGGCTCTGCCCGTGTGATTGCGCTGACGATCAGAATTGACGACGAAATTTTTGGCATCAAGTCCTACTTACAATCCAACGCATTCATTATTCGTAATACAGAAAAGTAACCTTCATTGAATAAATTTGCGGCAATGTAGGTAGCAAATTGACTTGTTTGTAACTCGCAGTGTAAATCTTTTGGAGCTAGTTTCTGCACACATGAATTAAACGAGTCGTTTCAGTTTTGACAATTTTTTTCAATGCATCTTTGCAATAAATCACTGTAGAAAAAACGTCATAAATCGGCCTAATAGCATATTGACTTTGCAAAAGTGGGTCATGTTTGAATGAAGCAAGCTCAACCTTGGCTTTCTGCAACGCACCACTTTACACAGGCTGTCTACCACCTTTTGGACAATAAAATGTCGTGGATCGCGTCGGTTGAACATTTATAATGAATGTAGCCCAAATTGCTGCCTTCATTTTTTATGCAGAATCTGGATGTTGTCTAATTGCCAGTCCATAGTACGCTACTCTTCTACTGTTAAATTATCAATAACTTTGTGAGTCAGTTCACCAGCACCCTTTCCTCAAAGTCCACTCATTCTTTTTTGTACATCTCCAACGCATTGCCTTTCTTCTTTCTTATGGACAGTAACATCTTTCGTACGGCTAAAAATCACAAATTGCTTAAAAGTTGCTTGTCTCAGTCGCCTATACGAAAGCGTGCGAAATTTCTTTTTATGGCATCGCATCGACTTCTATTTTTCCTGTGCTACTCTGATGATCCGTAGTGCGGTTACCTTTGCCATCATATTCCGCCGTATCTTGCTCTAGTTTCCAATTGGCACAGTTTTGACATGCTTTGCTAAAGCGTGGGAAAATGTGTTTTATGTAAAAGAAATAATTGTTAGATTAGTTTCTTCAAATCTGCGTTTATTGCGGATCTAATTTGTTTCGTATTATTGTAATTATAAATAGCTATCTGTCGTTTATTTGTGATCCCCGACTGTAGTGACATTTATAATCATTAAAGACAACTATACATATACTAACAAACAATAAGTATGGTATTTCGACCCAACTAGCCCCGAGTCGAATATGGTATTGCATCTAATATGCTCCGTTTGTGTTCGGTACACCCGCTCTTTTTATTAAGCCGTAGTGGCTTAAATAATGCGAATATTACAAAACCGCTTTAACCATGTATTTTAGATATTTGAGCTTTCAAAAAATGTAAAAAACAAATATCGTTTTTTTCCGTCAATATAATGTACCTCCCTCCTTTATGTAAATATCTTTCTGAAAATGAATAAACAAACTCTTCAAAAAATAAAATAATACACAAACATTTAGTGGATGATTCTTTTTGAAAAATCAGGATTATAGTATGTTAATCATGATAGCAGTGGAAAAAATAACAAAAAAGCACAAGTGAATACATATAATTTAATCGGGCCATTATCGCTTAAAGTATTCACAGTAACGATTAGTATGCAAGTTTCTTCTCTATCCAAACCAGTCTCTCTGATTACTACTTTTGAATTTCGTTTCCAATATGTTGTACACCAAGTAACGTCAAAATTTCCAGACTAATTTATTTCAATCCGCTTATACAATTGTATGCATCTCCGATCTGACGTATTTATCCATTGTTTCGTAACAAACTTCCTTTTCTTTGAGAACAAATAATATCTACCACAAGTTGTTTCAACCATAGAAATGTCTTTTCTTTAAGAGCACTGTTCAAAAATGTTAATGTGTTATGTTAGTCTGAAAAGTTGTGTGTAAAGAACCGCTTCTGTAAGCAATATTTGTCATATACTCACTGTTTTCGTACTTGTCATTAATATGTTTCCAATTGACAATGACAATGAGTAGAATAATCAATTTTTCAACATTTATTTGTATGCATTTTCGTTTGGTTAGTGGAGTAATTCCTTGTTTACTCATGGATGAAATTTTGCTTATGTTTGCAACATAAATGTTTAGAACACTCGTTACTCTCTAAAAACGAAATAACTGTAAAGAATATGGCATTAAAAATATATGAATTTTATACTCTTCGCACGAAAGTAACGGGAGTAATGGCAGTTGTTCTCGCGTTCTGCGTCGAAATACACGATTAACGAAACTATAACTCCTTCGATTGTTTACACAATGGTTTCATATGGTTTAGTGTAATTAACTACTTATTTTAAATAAATATATACCAAGTATAAACGCCAATTCCCACACTTTACTGCAAATGCAGAATATAACCCTTTGACAGTTGGCAGTTATAACTAAATTGGTGGGAATACATTGGAAAGATGTGATAAGCATGCAATTTGAAAAGCAGTAGGCACCAACATAATATCTTTAATTGAACATGAATAAGTTATATGTTAGTTGGTTATTTTAATAATATGGCATTGCATGGCCCGAATTTGCAAGTAATGACGTACCTCGTCTATTACAGTAAATGAAGTATAACACCAGTTAAGGCTCGGACATCAAAATAGCAGAGGAGCTGTGCTACTAATTTTACCTTTTTTCAATAATTACTTTTTTCTTTGTTTGGGTATACGATATTGGAAATATAAGTATTTTTATAGGTTTATCATCTACTTTATTTCTTCCTGCTACGTCTCGAAACCCTTTTTTTGACCCTCTTCAAAAATTTGTGCACAATATCTCGCCTATAAACCTCCTCCCACAAAAAGGTTAACAATCTGAATCGCGATTTTGTTTATATATTCTCAGGTTGAATATACATACAACTGTGTTTGTTGGAGGTAATTTTATTCATGCCATCCGAAGAGTAGCCCCTCAGTATTTGACGGATTCATATTTTATGTCAGCAATTCATTTAGTAAATTGTCTATGAAAGTTGTTTTGACGAACTTGAGTTATTATTATTAGTTTTCAAATAAGGGTATCTATTCAGTTTAAGGCGCAACAAGTTTGTGGCGAAAACCACAAAGGGAAGCATTTCTGTTTATCTGATATTCGCCTCTTATAACATATGTATAAACATGTTTTTCATTGAAACCTCGCATAACTGAAATAAACACAGTTACGGACAAATGCAATACGCATATTCTTTCATAATAAACATAATAAAGCATTTCAATTAAAATTTTGCATAACTTTAATTTTTTTTTTTATTATCTCTCAATACTTCCTAAATAGTTAGCTTTTCATTGCTTTTTCTACAACATAATACTGAAAAATAAATTGGAATTAACTCTTGTCTGCGATTGTATATCTCGACACTAATATTAGATCTCTCTTATATTTTTAATAGTAAAAAATTTAGAACACTGAATAGTTGAAATGAAAGCAGTAGATGTTGCAGAAGTCAAGGCATCCTTATAAATCTGATGATGCCATCGGTAAATATGGGGACAATTTTGTGTTTCAGCACGATAAGTGTCCCGTGCAGAAATCGCAAATTGTGCAAGAATGGATACGTTCCGCAAACATTTATTTAACAAGTATGGGCCTTGCCTCTAAGTAGTCGGGACTTAAGTCCTATTGAAAATGTTTGAGCTGCATTAAAGCAAAATATATATTTATACATATATTAAGGCTTCATTCCCGAAAATGCAGATAAACTATAAGAAACTTCTAAGAAGTAATCGAAAATAATAGGAACTGGAGACATTGCGTGCTTCAAGATTGAAGAAATGAATTTATGCGAATGTTACAATTAGATAAAACAATAAAATAAATTTATAGTGAGCACATTTTGTTATTACAATATCACATGTGTATATGTATGATACGTTACTAGCAAACTATGCATTTACTATTGAAAACTATATATTTTATATATATTCAAATTCACTTATTGCTAATGTTACAATTAAAAAATTACAACCATGAAAGAAAGAAACTTATCTATCCACTATATTCCATATTGGCCGTACATATGCGAAATAAGGTATTCTAACAAATCAATAAAAACATTCAGAAACTGAAAATCTATTTTACCAAGGAATACATAAAAATATTATTTCAACGCGTGCTTGTTCTATGTTTTAATAACCAAAACTAAATTATAAAAACAAGAAATCCTGTGTCGGATAAATACACAACGAATCATACGTAACATCTGTTTACACCGATAAGCCGCAGTCGTAGTAAAAGCTATAGTCCATCCTAAATGCGCCACCACATCATTTTTCGCGTAGGTCGTTAACTTTTTTTTGGTAGGAGCTGTACATAACAATCATTGTTTACAATTTTTGATATATTTTTTTAAGAACAATTATTATTAGCAATTATTTTAATTTAATTAACATAAATTTTTAAATTACCTTATTTTCTTATGTTACACTATTTGAGGTGTTACTAATGCCTTGCTGGTCATTCTTCTGGAAAGTAAGTCATTCCTCTGATGGTCAACTTTATTCCAGAGGACATGTTGACATCACCTAGTCTTACCCTATTTGGTAAGTAAAGTATTTCTTACTTTTTATCTTTCTAATAACATTTACCAATATATCCTAGAAAATAAAACATTTGTGCTTTCCAGAAGCATGATCTTACTGCTTGTGACACAACAGTAAACGCAAATTCTTCTTAAGAAAATTAAGCACACAACGGAAATTAATAACTTCTTACACACCTACATATTTCACTATGTGATCACGAAATAGAGAATAACAGAAGTTTGACTATGGTGATCAAATGAACATCAGATATTCTATCCTTTTTCAATTAAATTCCAGCACTGCTATATTTATATACGCAGATTCATGGCGTCGTATAAACAGCAACAAAAAGTAAAATCGCGACCATAGGGAATAACATTGGAGTGATATTTCTGCTTATTCTTTATTTACTCTGTGGAAAGGGAGGATATTGTTTTGCACTGACGTAATGTTTTTGGCGTCATCTCTGTTTGGTTTTGTAAACTAAACGTAAGAATCTAGAGGAATAACACACTTAACAGATACCAAAACCAGCAATTTTTAGTAAACTTTCGTAATAATTTTAAATGGAGCGATTCTCATTCGCTGTATAAAAAAATTAACATTTGTGTCTTTTAATTTATCCTTTTTCCTTTTGTATGAGTATGCATCAAAAGATAGTAGACTCCCTTTGTTAGAATCCAGAGAAATGATATTCCTTCAAAAACAACAGAAAAAATAATTCGGGATTACATTGTTACAAAATAATTTGAAGGACAAATAAGCTTTGTTATCTGCAATTATTTCTGATACAGCGTATCATTAATATACAGGATAATTCTCAATATATGCCACAAACTTTAAGAGCTAATTCCTGAGGTTATTTTGATCATAAAAGTTCATATGAGTATATGTCCAAAACGGTTTGGTTTTAAAGTTATTGAATATTTAATAATAAATTATGAACTATGATTAACACGATATAATATCACAGTTGGTTCTTCAAAAACTATTGTGTTGAGAGGGAATTGTTTATTTGTCATTTCAATATCTGTCAATAGTTGTCAGAGTATCCATTCAGTTTATTGCCAGTTTCTGTTTTCTAAAATGAATTACACGAATGCTAAGATGTGTGATATGCATTTCGTTTACGGTCTTGCCAATGGAAATTCGCGTGTTGCTAGACGTCTTTATGAAGAACGATACCCGAACTGTATCATCCCGCATCATTTAATATTTGCCCGTCTTAGTGAAACGGGAAATTAAAAAAAAAACGGACGACTGATAACGGGCATCCATCTACAGTGAGAACTCCACAAGTTGTAAAAATGGTACTAAATGAAATTGAGGAACATCCTACTACAAGCACCAGAAAAATTGCGTGCGCTTTAATTAAACATTAGTCAGGCCACAGTTTGGAGAATATTGAAAGATCAACTGTTGTATCCATATCACATTCAACGGATGCAGGCACTTTTGCCGACAGATTTTCCGCAAAGAGTGGCTTTTTGTCAATGGATGCAACACAAAATCCTGACTTTGGCTCAAATATTCTTCACCGACGAGGCTACTTTCTCTAGGAACGCGATTATTAATTTTCATAATAATCACATATGGGCCGAAGAAAATCCGCACGAACTAGTGAATGTTCGTCATCAACATCAATGTCAATGTGTGGGCCGGAAGTGTTGGAAATCACTTGATACGTCCACATTTTTCACCGATGCGGTTAAATGTCGAGGTATATCGCAATTAAGTTGAAGAGGAGCTACCACTACTGCTGGAAGAAGTTCCGTTGCAATATAGATTACAAGATGTATTTTATGCATGACGGTGCTCCAGCGCATTTTAATTTAGTTGCTTGCGAGTTTTTGGACAATACGTATCCAGATCGGTGGATAGGACGGGGAGGTCCACAACCGTGGCCACCTCGGTCTCCAGACTTAAATTGTTTGGACTTTTTTCTCTGAGGTTACCTTAAATCATTAGTTTATACGACTCCCACTGAAAATGTCGATGAACTGAGAAATCGTATTATCGCAGCTTTTCAAACAATTCGAAATACCCTTGTATTTTAGAACGGACTCGCCAGTCAATACGACGGAGGATAGAAGCTTGTATTACAGTTGGGGGCGGTCATTTTCAACAGTTAATATAAGTTAAGTTTGTTTTATTAATTATTTTGTTAATTTATAATAAAAACATTAATTATGTTAACTTACTATTAAACATTGCACAACTTTAGAACTAAGCGATTTTGGACATATGTTCTTATGAACTTTTATGATCAAAATAACTCCAGGAATCAGCGCTTAAAGTTTGTCGCATGTATTGAGAATCACCCTGTATATACATTTTTTTTCATTTAAGAGCAATTATCTTCAAAAATATTATGTATGTAGAAAAAACCAGAAAGATATCGGTATATTAAAAAATATTCATCGACATTCTACTGCGCTATATTTATGAACTTCTACCGAAATAAAAATATCCGTACTTTGAGGCATCGTACAGCCATTGATTAATAATTCATTGCTATGGAGAATCTTCGTACCGTGTATATGTGGCAAACTAATTATTCCTGCCATAAACACACTCTAGCCAATAAAATTTAAATGCAAGTAGTGAGAGTACTTGTGCAGGAATTATAATGTATGTTATTAATGTAGAGACTACCACAATGGAAGATGTTGGTGTGACATAATCAGGAAAATTGCATTATTAGTAAATCTGATCGTGAATGTTCACGCAATTAAATTATAACCTGTTACATGACGTCAATGTATAGCACAAACCTACATGCAGAATCTCACAGATAGCTTAAATTAATGTATCTATTATTACGTGAAAATACCTGTTGCAAGATGGAATCGCAAATGCTTGTGTTACAAGTACAGGGTAGGCCAAATTCCAGCTACAGTTAAGGAAAAGTGCATGTAGACAGTTTTCTAATACAATTACAATAAAGCGCACACATTTTGTGATCGTCGAAATTGTAGATGATAGAATTATTATTTTAAGATATATTAGGAGAAAATGCTGGAGATTTTCAACAATGAACAATGAATGATCTTCTAAACAAATCCATTCAGGCATCAGAAAAACACATGAATTCTATACTATACGAAAGTCTATTGAGCATAGCAGCCTATTATTATACAAAATTTTGACGTCTATTGTAACAGAGGTCGGCAGTCTGATAACTATAATCACTAAGAGCCTCTATTAGGTTAAAATTAAAGGAATTTTAAATTTTTTTTCCTTAGTAAATAATTAAACGTTTTCCTTGGTGCTTTAATTTTAATGAGATGTGACTTTTTGCACGGTGAAGTTTGACAATGTAAAGGTATCGCATATTATATAAAAACGTATATGCTGTCAAGGAATTCGTCACTGCATAAAAACTAGATGCTAAACATGGCTTACTTCTGGAAAAATTATTACAATTAGTAATTGCTAAATAAATGCGTCGATGTTTGGCTTTTTTGGATATTATTTTTAAATAACAATCGATTTAGATTTATTCAAACTATTTGTTCTAATATTTAATAGGAAATTAAAACATTCACAATTTCTGTTTGAAAATTAGCGTAACAGATATTTGTTATTACATCTTCTATTTCAATGTAATCGTATGTACGTGCCTCTCGTTTCTCTATTACATTGAAATAGAAAATATAACAGCAAATTGTGAAGAAAACTTATATTACAACACATACGAACAGAACCAAAAAATATTTTTTAGTTTGAGCGTATTCCCGAAAAACAGATTTTGTTATTAAGTCCATACTAAACTATTATTTATAATCAGTATAAATTTTATTGCTGTATAACTTCAATCTTTATAAACAAATTGTATGAAGTACTAGAAAATTTGCATAAACTCTAGAATAAATAGAACTTTTCTATCTAAATTAAAATGGCATGGGTGTCAACATTTCGAGAAGTCTTACCTACATAAGATGAATATGTGTTAGAAATCAAATGGTAAACACCACGTCTTCTTCATTGGAACCATCCTATATCATTTTTTTTCCTTTATCCTTGCGTATATAGAGAATACTTTTGTCTAAATAGGTTACTTATATTTTATCAAAAAAAATCTATTTTCAAACATAGAGGATTCTTTTCATATTTTATACCAAATATTATATATACAGGGTGTTTCAGATATAGAGGTAAATATAATAATATGCAGTAGCCGTAATCATATACGATCAAAAAGTCTTAATGCACAGGGGGTCTATCTGTAAGCATTAACGAGAAAAATAATATTTTATAAATGCCGTGGGCTAGAGCCGTACCTGTGCCCAACCTAAATGCTGTCCCGAGTATACCCCCACATACCACTATCATTCAACCATTGCCGCTGTTAGTTTTGTGTGGATCGCCGCTTGGAGTGCAACCCACTTCGAACATTTTATTTAAATTCTTCCCGACTCGAAAAAACGATCCTTTTCAGGACCATCATGATTTCATATAAAGTTAATCGAGACTTGATGCATCAGCAAAAGCGCGTGAATGTATAGATTCATTTTCGCGCGATGTCATATTAAAAAGGCGTGGTTGCAAATTTTCTGTATCTACATTTATTTCTGTGTAATTCGATTCAATTCATTTTGCGTTATATCATTAAATAAATCCAAGATAAATAACTAAAATTCATGTGGTACCGTTTATTAACAACTAACTCTCGATTCAACAAAGCAAAAGAAAAATATTTACGTTTCTTGTAACTACTGAAGCCGCATATCCAGTGAAACTCGAACGTCTTATCAGGATATTAAAAATAATACTTTGTAGACTTACGTAGAATGCTCTTAACAAAAAAGGAATGTTTATTTTATAAAAAGAAGAAATTTAAAATGCCTCAGTTTTGCTATTTTTACAAGGGCCTTTATTTATTCAGAATGACGTTAAATGAACTTACGGCATACCGTTAAGAATAATACTAAATGAGTGCAATGTATTTATACATAATACTACGCTTAGCGGGTACTTAACATGACGTTTCCTTGCATCAGGCCCGGACTAAAGAATTTTTGGTTCTAAATTTTAATTTTTTTTATTCTTTAATGATGAAATCCGGTTTCGGCGGGATTGTGCTTTATATGTCGTGTAGTTAACACTCAAGCAAAAGTTACTTTTTTATTTGATACACCCTGTATATATTTGCATCACATTTACAACTCTTATTTTAGGTGGTTCTCAAGAACCAATTAAAGATTCCTATTTCAACAAAATTTAGTTTAACAACAATTGTAAATATTTGGCCTTATGACGTAAAAATTTTAGAAATAATAATTTGAAAAACTTTTCGACTACGTTCGTTCTCTGTTAGACAATTCTTTCTATTAATTAGCTTTTTTAGACCATTAAGACATGATGGATGATGTATTATAACGCGAAGCCGGTAGTCTGAATAAAATATTGGTAATTGTGGATCAGACTCCCCCTTTTTTGTCCTGTTTATCCTGAAACATTAAAAAAAATGTCTATACAATGAACCGATAGAATATGCCACCAAACGGGGCTCATGGTGTATTGTAAGAATCACCACTAGAAACACAGACTCGAGTTTCTGCCCTAGGAAATAAACACAACTTTGATATCAATCATAATTTCCAAATATTACATACGGCAAAAAAAGGTACCTACCTCAATAATTAGAAGCATTAGAGATATTGAAGCAACAGCTCACTAGTAGAGACTTTTCATTAAATTCACGATTAATTTTAATAAATGACCTTCTGTATATATGATTTTGAAAAAATTCTACTTCGTCTAAAGCACAACATTACTTTAGTTAAGTTTTCCCACAACAGATGGCACAAGTTTATTATACTATTCTGGAATTTTTTACCTTTATTTTAAACTTTTCTTTCAAGTTTCATCACGTCTTAGTAAACCGTTCTTGGAATTACGATTATACGCAATCTGGTCGTCGTTTGTACAAGCCATCTAGTGGGACTGATAGTCCATGACTATCCGAGCTAGATAAATGACTGCATTGCCAGCTTTATGCTACGTTCGCTTGCGGGTGAGAGTTTAGCGTGTGGTTCGTAGGAGTGGGTGATTATACGTAAAACTTGAGATGTGACATCGCTTGATAGGCAAAAACTCGAGTGTTATTCCTCTTTCACTGCTCTTGTTAGAATGGTGATTCCCACAATATACCATGAGCTCCACCTGGTGGTATATTCTATCCGTATAGTATATATTCTGTTTGTCCTGTTTAACTTTTTTAAGGTAGATTTCTTCATACGTAATAACATTTTATAATCGTCAATGCAATTTTTCTTTTTTATTCTTCAAATTTAATTAGATTCGAAATTTTCTTCTTTCTCCTTTTGGAACTCTAATAATTGGACGTGGCAACTTGATGCCACATACATAGACCTAGATATTTCGAGCGTTATTGGTTATCAGGTTGCGATCAGCAGCTAGCTAATAGTATGTAGTCGTATCGTGTATAATTCACTGATGATTAATAATGCGGTAAGTGTTTGTGCACGTTTCATATATTTTTTGTTCTTATAATTTTAACTTAAACGATAAATTGCATGCGCTTGCCGTCCGAATTTGCCATGTTTAGTAATAATAAATAAGATTCTGTTACACTATTATTAAGCAGTAGACGATCATTTTGTAAAAATAGAAGTATCCGTCAAGGGAAATTGTACTGCATTTTATTAATAATTAAGTAATTTATTGCCAACTTGTTTTTAAAATAGGTACATAAAAAAAACAGAAAAGCATTCACATTCATACGAAATTTATTTTCTCATTCACACTCCTGTCCGCGTTCAAATTCTCCGATAGCATGAATACAAAAACGAATAAAACGGATGAAGAATTTCACAAAAAAAAAAAAACTCTGCGACGTAGGTGTCGTACACGAACCAATTTCAGGTGAAATCGATTGTGGCAGTAATTCGCTGCTAAAGCTACTTGTCAGCGGCGACCGCCGCCACAGTAGCGCCACCTGCGCCACAAAAAGCATACTTCGAAATGAAAAAAGTGTCGGATCGTATGTATCTATTTGCTGTGTCACTTTAAAGAGAGACAAACTAATCGTGCCGTACAAAAACAATGATTTAGTATGTGCTTTGAGTATATTTGCTCTGTAGGTAAAAGAAGACTATTTTATTTCAGGGAAAATAAACACAAAGCATCAGAAAATGGCATATGGCATAACTGCGGTAGGTACTTTTAATTAAAAAAAAATAGCTGTTTCCATGGGTAATGTTGTAGACTTTATTTGCAAAATACCTATGAAAAAAATTAATTCGGATCGATAATTGCTTGAACGCATTTTTCGTTTTTTTTGAGTAAATCTTGTGCCTATAAAAAAATAGTTCATAATTAATTGAAGCAATATTTTGTGGATTTATACGCCCAGTTTAAACATTGATTTCCATAACTATGTCGTTTTCACTAATCGTTTTCAGTACAATACAAATTTATTATTCATTGATTACTATTTTGTGGCGGTAATTACTGATACCAAGGATATGGTTTACCTGCTTACAGTATATGAAGCTTGGGGCCGTACTGGCTATAAATTAGGGCCCTATAAGATAATAGCAAAACGTAATTTTAATTTTAAATTATAATACATAATAACATTCTTTTAGTCAATTCTTTTGTCATTAATAATTATGAAGCCAAGATATTTTAATGTGAAGTTTATGGCTCTTTAAAGTTCATCCTCCATTATTTAACGATCAAAGGTCAGATAATTATACGGAATTATACGTTGCAACATCAGGTGTTCCACAGGGCTCAAATTTGGGTCCTTTGCTGTTTTTGATTTTTATCAATGATCTTCCCGGCGTCATTTCGTCTCACAAACTTTTATTTGCAGACGATTTAAAATTATATCGAAGCATCAGCGATTCTAGTGATTGTACTGCTTTGCAGACAGATTTAAATCGGCTCTCTTCATGGTGTGAATCCAATAGCTTGCCCCTGAACATAGAGAAATGTAAGATTGTTACTTTTACTAGAAAACTTAATTTCATAACGTATAATTACAATGTACACAACGTCAACTTGGTCCGGACCGATCTTGTTAGGGACTTGGGCATTTTGTTTGACCGCAAGTTAACTTTTACAAATCATATTCAAACAATTTGTAAGCAAGTGAAACAGAGCCTTGGGTTTGTTGTTCGCCATAGTCGATGCTTTTCTAATGTATTTCTCCTTGAATCTTTATACTTTTCTCTGGTAAGATAGCGGTTAGAGTACGGAAGTCTTATTTGGTATCCATATTATATGGAATCCAAATGTCAATTGGAGAAAAACAGCGTAGATTTGCTAAATTTTGTGTGTTTCAAATAGATAACACCTGTCCACAGAGGAACTTCGACCACTCCATACTACTATCTCGCTTTGAATGCCATCGTTGTCATATAGCGTATATGTACTAGTGTATGTTTTTGTCAACCTAGTCCACGGCTTTTCCGATTGTCCTAAGCTTTTGACCCAGTGTAATTTCTTGGTGCCTCGGATGTCCACTAGACCCTCCGTTGCCTTCTATTTGCCATTTGCTAGAACCAATTTGATGATTAAGTCGCCTTTATATGTCATGTGTAACAACTAGAGTGAAACCGCTCGTGTGTTATTAAAGAACTTTTTTGAGCAAATAGACCTTTGTTTGATTTCTTATTATTATTCTAATTAACAACTCACACAGAGTCAAATATGGATTTTATTGAGATTGGAATTGTTGGAGCATGTAATTTCAGTGGGTTATGCTGATGTCATTGCTTTGCTTGCGAATGCGCGGGACCTAGAAATAGCACAGATCAAAATCAAAATCTTGCACTTCATAAATCAGAGATTGTTATTCTTTCTAAAATAAAAAAGTATAGATACCATTATATCCATGCAGTTATCAGATATCTTGGGATAATAATCTAGAATAAGCTCTCCTTTTGGCAGCATACACTTAAAAGAGCCACTAAAGCTGCAGAAATTACTACGAATCTTAGTCGACTAATGGCTAATGCTGGAGGTCTTCGTTCAAACAAATGGAAATTATTTCTGACTGCAATACATTCCATTATGCATAGACATGACCTCCGTCCTCTTTCTCAGAGAAGAGATGAAGCCAGCGCCAAATTTCTTTTAAAATTATTAAATTGCAGTGTTGATTCACCTTCGCTTCTAAGTCAAATATCTTTTATTGTGCCTAACTATAGTTCTAGGTCATGCGCTACATTTGCCACTATTAGAGCTCACACTAACACTCTTTACAAGGAGAATACGCGGAAATGCCGCCTTTTGGATTGCGTCGTATCTTAATGATCGAGTTCAATACGTACAGTTGAGACATACTTCAACGGCTGGTACTCGTGTGTATAAATCTGGGCTTTTACCTGTTACTTACGGTGTCCCACAAGATTCCGTTCTTGGTCCTCTCTTGTTTAATCTGTATACAAATGATTTAGTAGAATTTATATCCACGGCTTGTGTTTTAATGTATGCAGATGATACCACTATAGTAACGTCTGGTGTTGATCTTATGGATACCGAAAGACTTACTAATACAGCCATGAAAGATATGTAACACTGGTGCCTGCCAACAAGCTGCTTATTAACCGAAAGCCAAAACTAATTTCATGGTATTTCATACGAGACAAAGGCATGATACTACAGCTACAATAGAAATTAATGGTAGGTTACTTCAGGGTGTTTCATAGATGAAGTTCCTTGGAGTGCACCTACAAGAAAGTTTGATCTGGGAAGAGCACTGCAAAGATCTTGCAAAGACTATTAACAGCAAAGCATTTTTATTCAGATCCCTTAGAAACAGTGTGTCCACTAGTGTTCTACTTGCTGTCTACTTTGCCGAATTTCAATCTAGACTGATGTATGGTATTCTTTTAGGGGGCAATTCACCGTGGGTCAGCGGGTTTTCTTGGCTCAAAAGCGTTTAATTAGAGTCATTTATTGTATTTCACCTACCACTTCCTGTAAGCCATATTTTCAAGTATCAACATATTGCCGGTGTCCAGCATGATATATTTAGAAGCTTGTGCTATGTTCACAGAATAAAAATCAATATCCAACTAATGATACTTACCATTCATGCAATACCCGACAAAAGGCATTATTTTCATATTTCTAAATTTAACTTAAGCATTGTGGGAAAAGGTATAGAGCATGTGGGCCATAGATTATATTATATGTTGCCTCATAACCTAAAGACTAATGAAAATCTTAATATTGTTAGAGCAAATGTCCAAAAACATCTTCTAAATAAGTGTTGCTATTCAATAGATGAATTTTAGTTTAATTATTTATAATTTAAGAATTGTTTACATATTTTTTTCTTTTATTTAGGATGAACCTTCAAAATTTATTATTATTTTGTAGAACAAAAGTGCTTAATTTATTTTTTTGTTATTAATTAGGATCTTGTTTTATTTTATTTTTTGTTATTACCAAATTAAGAATTAATTTTTGTTAATGGTCTTAGGATAATTTGATTTTGATTTATTTTCTTATGTACAGTTTTATTTTTCTCAATTCTTTGTAAATATTTTTTTCTTTTTCTTTACATTACTTACTTACCTTACTTACTTACAAGGCTCCGCTAAGCCATATGTACAGAAACGCCAACTTGTTATATAGTGATCCTTTCCAATCAAGTATTTAATATTGAAGTGTATAATAATTACCTTTTTTACTTTTTTTTTAATATTTCATACGCTATAATTTTGTTTCTTTCAGTTTTAGATGTATTCATTTCTGATTTATTTATAGTTTGCCGAGCAATAGTCCATGAACTATCCGAACTAGATCAATAACTGCATTGCCAGCTTTATGCTACGGTCGCTTGCGTATGAGAGTTCAGCGTATGTGGCTCCTATTGGGCGCATAAGCTGAACTCTTTTCACCTAGTGGATGATACGTACTGCTGTGGATTGGCATCCCGGGGGTTATAAACTCTATGTTGTTTTTAGATATCAGTATTTGTCGATGTGTCGGGCAAATTCTCTCAGAAGTTAATATTTTATTAATAGATTTGTTTGATGAATTTAAGTATTTAATTGTTCAGTTGTTTAAATTTATTTCATTCATTTGTACTTATTGCTTTCGTCAGTATTGTATATTTTGTAATACTCAAGAGATTTTCTTTGCATTTTATGCGCTGCTTTGCCACGCATCTATTTTGTTATATGTATGCGATGTAGGGCCTCTTAAAGGTAGTTCTTTGAAAGATACCGTAAGTACATGTGTTTTATTTCTTTAATGCCATTTTTGGTAAATTCATTTTTAATTTAATATGTAGATCGTTTTATTTGAAATTTATCTGCTTTCAAGGAACTCTTATAATTAATAATTGCTGTTGTGTTTAATTGTGCACATTTTGGTATAAGATCCGTTATTATTTTTTGCTTTAGAAGAATTTTGTTTTTTTTTGTTTAAAGAGTTTAATTTTTCCGTTTCGTAGTTTTCAATTTAGTTTTGAGTAATTAATCACCTCGGATTAGGTGAAGATAAGCATTGAGCTTGTAATTATATTTCAATTTAATATTATTATATTTGTTTGTCCACGTTTAAATTAATTTTAGTGTGTTGTAATTTTGTAACCACGTGGATTTTTTGTAAAATGGAGTTTTCTTCTAGAAAAAATCTGTCTTTTGTTTGTTGAAGGACTTGCATTGTTCTTGTTAATTGTAGATTCCTGCAGTTTTTTATTTCGTCCAGGACCTTAAGTCCATGGTTTATTTTTTTATTGCAATTTGTAACAAATGTTTTTTTTTTCTTTTTTTTATAAAAATAAAATTTAATGATTGGTAAATGTCATTCTAAATTTCTATTCTTTTATTTTGAACTTACCTTTGCAATTTTTAATAATTAAAGATAGGTTCATTTTTCAACGCCACATTTTATTTTTCATGAATAGTTCAATCTGAAAATAACCCGAGGTTATTAGTCCTTTTGGCGCCCTTTTAAATTTTTATCCGCTGAGCTAGTAAATTTAAATTTTCTTTTTTTGTCCATTTTCAATTCACTTTGCATTTATGCTGTACATCAGTAACAGGGCCGTACGTAAAGTTAAGATGTTATAAGCATGAAAGTGGGTTTAACACCTCGGAAGGTGCGCCTTTCCTTTTTCTTTGTCTGTCTTTTTTTCAATAAAGTTACACAGATTTTTCAATCTATTCTATACTTCCATTATGAAAGCTTTTAATAAGGGATGTAGAGCTGACATTTAACCTTTCGTATAAACAATAATTTTTAAGGGCTAAAAGTTAAATTTCCGACGTGGAATTCGAAATTTAAGCTTCGTTGTTGTTCAGTAATACCACTACCAAACGGCCTAAAGGTATATCTGAACAAGCTCTTGCGGAAGTACAACAAAAGCGAAAGTAATTTCAATAGCAGCCCTGTTCGATAAATTTCAAATCATAACAACAACCCAAGAGAAACAAAGCTTACAACGTTTAAAAGAAGAATTCATATACAATACGCCGTTATCATTATCACATGTAGGAAGATGCTTGTTAAAACTCAACTCCGGAAAATTAGTTAAAGCACTAAATCAATATTCGTTTCGCGGAAGTTCCCACCCCCGCAGAACGCTATGTACAAAACAAATTTTAGATATTATTCTAGTTCTCAAGATGTATGAATTAATTAACCGATCTGAATAAGCAGAATAGGAGGGTCTCCAAGATTCAATGGCCCGCTTTCTTCGATTCCAGATATTAATTATCTTCACTACGAGCTTGTACTCGAACGCCACTCCGAATAAACGCGAATATTTCGCAGAATTGGAGTCGAATAAGTCTAATTCACGCTTCCAGCGATGAAGGAAAAATGCCGGTATAAAGAAAGGTGATCTGTAAATGCGTTTGATTGAGTAATTTGTTGATAAAAACGGGATAAATTAAACAGGCGTCGCGTTACACGTTAAATCTCCAATTACTTTACGCTGTTATAAACTCGACACCCACTTCATTACGTGTGAAAAGTTTAATTTCGTCTTTTATATGTCTACGCGTGTAACTTTAGAATGCAATTAAGAATTACGTTCGCAAACATTTTCATTTTCTGATTGTTATTAAACGCCCCCAAGGAAATAAATTGGAATGACGAGGCGATAAATTGACGCTAGAAGAAAGATATTTCTACGCAAATATTTACTCCTAAATTTCCGGAGAATCTTAACGTTCGTTCGACAGTTTCCTAACTTCTTAAAGAGTTCCACATTGCCGGCGATCCGAAGATGTGAGACTTTGTTTCGGCATTCCTTTTACAGGAGAACGTTTTCGTTCATTCCGGAAATGGCTGTTTGTAATTCCAGCAGAAATTTTCCTTTACTGTAATAGTAAGTGTTATTACGATAGCAGTAGATTATTTTACTCTAATTGTAAGTGCCTTTGTTTTAAAGTACTACATAATATCCTTAACTTTAGCAAGACTTTTAACGTGCTGATTCTTGATATGTACTTTACTGTTAAACATTTGAAGCAGAGAATGTTTTGTCTTTATATTCTAGTGCATTACTAGCGAGAGAACGAAGGCAACCTGAAAATTCAGTTTGAATGAAACTGTAGCCATTGAGACAACAACGAATTTTTTTTAACGATCCACTTATCTATACTTATTACCAATTAGCTACATACAAATTTCATACATTAAATCAATTTTCTTGACATTTAGTGATATTGGCGTTCGTGTTATTCGTGTTCGATTATTTATCTCTATTAATTTTTTTCAAACCGTTTATATTTACATCTATAGCATCTATAACAATAGTATTTTTGAATATTGTAAGAAAATAAGGGAATTTATCTGTAGTAAGACACCAAATTATTTCACAACATACACCTAATCTATATAACGTTTATCTGTTTAACCAGAGCACATAAATTTTGGAAGCTTATTTCCAAAATTGACAGCGGAATGATGAAGGGACATGGATATATTCTGTACACTCTAAAAAATGATGACAAATTTACCTCACTAGTATGTGAAAAAACATATAAAATGTAAGGTAAAATTACACCAAAAAGAGGGTAAACATCAGATTACCACAAATTAGGTGTAATTTTGCCTGGTAAACCGACTTTGATGGAAAAATACTTCAATAAATGAAGTAATTTTCC
The DNA here is from genome assembly GCA_004143645.1 of Protaetia brevitarsis. Classification (NCBI taxonomy): domain Eukaryota; kingdom Metazoa; phylum Arthropoda; class Insecta; order Coleoptera; family Scarabaeidae; genus Protaetia; species Protaetia brevitarsis. The sequence goes on from RXPK01004292.1 coordinate 22,460, forward strand.
CACACTTGGGGAAATTTGCCTAGGAGCAAGGAAAAATAATATATTTCGTGGAATATTACCCCTTATATTGGTAAAAATACAATATGGACAATACAAGGGACTTGAAATTCTGATTATATATATTATATATATGCATCTGTTATTTGATTGAAACACAAAATGTTTTTTTTTAACATTGCATTACATTGTCGCTTGATCAAAAATTAAACCCATTACGAGAATGCATTACATAGCCGTCGACTATACAACGCGCAAGCGTTTGAGGTACGCAGTTTGAATACAAGTGCGGCATCTACACTGATAGCTTCAACGCATAAATGTAAATGGTGTGTTTTTCATTTTGTCTTGCAAATAAAGATTGAGGTAAGTTCATTTTACATTAATTATGTATTGAGATGATTACCATATACTTAGCTATGACAACACACATAAATAATAGACATACACCTGCGTATGGATATGTAATATGACATACTGGGAACTTAACCTCAATAGCATTTGGCGGTATTGTTGCTACAAGATATGATACATGTATTTAAAGTTTTCAACGTGCAAGTGACACGCAGGAAACTACCGTATCAAACTTTTCAATTTATACAACAGAAAGTCTTCGTTTTGAAGGAATCAATTCTTTTTTTTTCTTTCATTAAACATTTGAAAATATAAAACGACTAGTGTCTTGCCGTTATTGGAGGCTATGTTTTCGTTGTTAAGTGATGATACAAGTAAAGTAAGGAAGAGACTATTTTGGTTTTAGTCTAGGATTTAATGACAAAAGTAAAGTAAGTATTAAGCACTTATACATGCAAATGTGCAAGACCGCAGGACGGCAAATTTGAGTGCAATAGTTAATCACAACATTATTTATGTATATACTAGTATTGCGGGAATCGCCAGATATCAAAAACCGGTTAATCGATTTTTAGTAAAAATCGATTTGCAAAACCAGTTTCAAACTAAAAACAATACGTATTACTTTTTTAAAAGTGCTATGTATTTTAAATTCGAAAAACCTATTTAAGGCGCAATAATCTGCTTTTAAAAACCGGTTTTGATTTTGAAAACCGGTTTTGCCGGTTACAATTTTTAAAGACGATTAATCACTGCATCCAAACCCCGGTTTCACATAAAGAAGGTTCGATTCGCAGCACTATTATCTACATACAATATATTTTTAAATGCTAAATTTATTAAAAATTTTCAGGATAAATCTAAACTTAAAGAAATTGAGGTGAATACACCGTTGATAATATGCTTGGAAGAAGGTATTAATAAAAATATATTTATTTCATATGTTTTTTTACATTTATTTTTCTTTTCTAGGAAATGTGAAGTCGCATTCTTTAATGGTAGAAAGACAGTTATTAGACCCAACAGATTCATTTCGTTCTGCATTACAACAAATGCATTTGCAGTACGCAAAAGAGGCTTCTAACACATTAGAAGTTCTGCAGAGGTATTTTTTTTAAAATATACCCTGAACAGGCAACAAAAATAAAAAGCTCCAAATCCAAACTCAAATTGATAAGATTTTTTATGTATTTTCTTAGTCAAAATTTATTTTATGGTACATTCAACTAGATCTTTGTATATGAATACAACCATTCTTAGTAACTATGCTTTTCTTATCGACCTTTCTCCCAAAATGTTTACTCTTTAAAACATTGCTTATTGAATTTAAAAATTTATTGAAATTATTGTAAACTCTCTGCAATCCAACTAATTAATATATCTTTCAGAAATTATTAAAATTAAATCTAATATTATAAATGGTATATTTTGAATATTTAAGTGGAGAATCTGCATTAAGTTCTAAATGACATAAACATGTTATTAGATAACTGAAACTTAATATTTCTGGATGATAAAACAACCTAATAATCAATTATTTCTAATTTCTTTGTTGTTACTCTAATCTATACATTAAAAAAAATGTGGTAAAATTACCCCAAAAATAGATGGCAACTGGGCCACAGCCTATTTTTGGGGTAAATTTACACCTATAGAGGATTTTTCACATACGGGTGGAATATTACTTTAGAGGTGTAAATTTACCAGGGAAAATTACCACACTTTCAAGGAATATTTCACAAGCATGTGAAAAATCCCCTGTAGGTGTAAATTTACCCCAAAAATAGGCGGTAGCCCAGTTGCCATCTATTTTTGGGGTAATTTTACCACATTTTTCTTAGGGTGTAGGTATGTGTATTCAAGAAATCCGTGTACAGTTTTCAGATGAAGATTTCGATGATTTAATTTTAAGCAGTCATCTGGTAGTAAGACAGTTCTTACAGAATACAAAATTGAGGATGTAAACCATTGCGTCAATTAGCTCAACAAACAGGTGAAAAATCAAAATTAACATTAAGTGAAATAGCTTATTACATTTTATAAATTACAGGCTTATCTTCAGCGCAACAAGCTGTCAAAAGAAAGTGACATTTTCATCGGTATTGGAATCATCATCATTTAGATCACGATAGGCGATTGGAATATTGTCATTGGTTTAATAACAATTTAAGGGGATGATAACTTACTAAACATCATTTTTCTCGGATGAAGCTTGGTTTTATCTAACGAGCTATATCGATTCAAAAAATCCACACGAATTTCGAGAAACACAATTGCACCTCGTAAAAGTTGAAGTTTGGTTAGTTAACTCCAGGCAACGAATAATAAGTCCAATTTTCTTCGAGGAAACTGTAACAACCCAACGTTACCAACAGATGTTGGAATTGTTTATTCCAGAGTTACAAGAAAATGAGCTTGAAGCAAGTTATTTTCAGCACGATAATGCTCCAGCACGTACTGCTCGACAAACCTCCCAATATCTCCAATAATTCTTTGCTGACAGGGCCGTTAGAGAACAAAGATGGCCAGCAAAATCGCCTGATCTAACCCCATTAGATTGCTTCGTGTTTGGCTATCTAAAAAATAGGATTTATAGAAACCGCATGCATACCATAGAAGAACTGAGAAATGCCATTATCAATGCAGTACAGAGTATAACTGCACAACAACTAATCAATGTCTTTCGAAAGCACGAAACGAAGAGTAGACGCTTGCATTAATGCTCATGGTGGACATTTTGAACACGCTCTTTAAACAATTTTTAAGTTTTGTCGCTTAATAAGTATACTAGTTGTAAGTTATAATTTAATGTAATGGAATTTGTTATTGATATGCATGTAATAAACTATACCTAAAATTAGTTAAACACCAGTTAGTACTGAATTGTAAAATCATAAGTTAGTAACTAATTACATTTCATTTTTAAAAGCATAAACACCAAGCCATAATCATTTACATAATGCGAGTTCAAATATAGGTTACGTTTTCCTTATTTATGACAGGTCCGTTTACTTTCTTGTGTTCCAACACTGACTTAGTTCACACCTTCATTATAAACACGCGACATATACCTTACACCCTGCTACTATCTATAGGAGCGGAATTAACAATATTTTTTATTCGTCGCCAAGATATGTATTGCTGAAGTCTATTGCTAACTTCATACGGATTATCAATGTATTAAAAATAAAAATAAACTATGATTTAAATTAAATTTCCTAGTAATAATTACCATAGCATTAAGTGAAACATCAGCCGCATAAAGAAAAAAAACATGCAAGCTGCATTTAATTACATACAAGAACATAGAAGGGTATAACCAGGACAAACAAGGATCAATAAACGGGTTGATTACTAATAAACCGTAACAATATGGTAGCTTTTCATTAAACACACTCAATGGACACTCTGTTCTAGATAAACAAAAAAATACTGTAGTTAATTGATTACCAATAACAAAAATGCCAACAAATTCTCATTAAATAATCATTACTTATTGCTGTACTAAAATAACACTTGACACAATAGTACAAAACAATTCTTGTCAATACAAATCACATAAGATGATATCGCGTTTTTTGCATCTACACTAAGAAAAGAGATTGCATTAAATGAAAAGTTTTATAACTTTTGGTTTTTGCAGGAAAATATTTATTTTATTTGAAACTAGCGTGCTGTTTTGCCGGAAAACTATTTTCTTTTTAACTACATGCTTTTGGACGAAAAGTAACCGTAATTAAATGGAATGCACCTTAGATTTGATTAATATTTTATAATGTCTGTATAACTTCTGTTTAAGTAAGGCAATACACATTACATATTGTATTGTTATTATTATTATGTACATATTTAACAACATATTTTAGTTTATTTTGTTTTATTATTGAATTATAAACAGTATTTTAAATAAAAAAAGCCGGACGTTTTGGTTTATTTGCGTCGACACGCATGTATACATTGATTTAAAACTGTTGCCTTTTAACAAAAAATGCAAGCACCTGTATTCAAGCTGAGTGCTTTTTTTACGCGGAAGTATTTGGGTTTTATTCATGTTCCTACGTGCATAGGTCTACCATACACAAACAATAATGAATAAAAGTGAATATTTTTCGCGCGAGGTTAAAGAAATTTCAGAGATAATTGGAATCTTTTCAGTTAATGCTGATTTACTTACAAGCCAAGGAACTTTACAGCAGCATATAGTGTTTGAAGGTTTTAAAACTGTTATACACGGGAAAAACGATCTTGTTTCTTTCAACCATTTTACATGCATTTGGTTACAGTTATTAAATTATTACTTGATTTAGGAATATTAAAAATATTCTTGTATTCAATCAAACAAATAATTTGGATTTATTTGAAGCTAGCGCAGTATTTATTAATTTAACTAAATATTTACATGGAAGTAAAAATAAATATCGCATTTTATTTTCGTATAGCAGTTTTCTCCCCATATAGTACTGCAGATGAGCAGATATACTTATGTGTAGTAGAGAAATTATTGCATAGATGGCGCATCTCCTATTTCATTCCAGTAACAGATAATATTTCGCACAAAATAGGCTGCAAACTACGATGGTAACATACTAATCTGATATATTTCCCAGAACAACATCTGATAGGAGTCATCGCCATTGAAAGGACGATTTCTTTTTAACGGCACAGTAGAGTGCTAGGATGGTCACTGCGACCAACTCTCCCCAATGCTACTAGGATTTACAACATTCTAACTGCAAATCCCTCTTTAGTGCATGGGTTTTTTTGGAGATAATTCATTTTCATTTCGATTAAAAATGATCACGGCATTTTATTGTGTTTACGCGTTTACAAGAAAAGGAAAAACGCCTTGAATCGGAATGCTTTTCTGCCAATCTGCATAATTTTCAAGTTCAAAACAACGAGGATTTGAATCAACCATCAATCTTTCACTTAAAAGAACAAAACTGTTTGAACGAAAAATATATTATTTCCCAAAAAATGCCTGAATTTAAAATTTTATTCCTTTTCAAGGAAACACCAAATCATGTTGGCCATACAGAAAACGTAAAAACTTTTGGTTAATGCAATTCCTTTTAAATGAAAAGGATATTTACACAGAGATTCAAAATGATTGTCAATTCCGCTCCTATAGATAGAACAGGGTGTAGTATATGCCGCGTGTGTTGTAATGAAGGTTTGAACTAAGTCAGTGTTGGAACATAAGAAAGTAAACGATCTGTCATAAATAAGGAAAACCGTAACCTATATTTGACTCGGCATTATATAAACGACTATGGATTGGTGTTTCTGCTTGTAAAAATGAAATGTAATTAATTTAACTTTACTAAATTATGATTTTTACAATTCAGTACTAACTGGTGTTTAACTAAATTTATTTATTACTTTAAACTATAACATACAATTAGTATAATTATTAAGTGACAAAACTGCATCTCTTAGTTCTTTTTATGGTATGCATGCGGTTCTATAGATCCTTATTTTTGATTAGGCGATCTTGGTGGCCATCTTTGTGCTCTAACGACCCTGTCAGCAAAAAACTGTTGAAGATATTGGCAGGTTTGTCGAGCAGTATGTGCTGGAACATTATCGTGCTGAAAATAACCTGCTTCAAGCTCATTTTCTTGTAACTCTGCAATAAACAATTCCTGTTGGTAACGTTGGGCTGGACAGTTTCCTCGAAGAAAATTGGCCCTACTATTCGTTGCCTGGACATAACTAACCAAACTCCAACTTTTACGGGATGCAATTGCGTTTCTCGAAATTCGTGTGGATTTTCTGCAGACCAGATACAATAGTTTTGTAAATTGATATAGTCAGTTAAATAAAACCAGGCTTCATTCGAGAAAAATGATTTGTTTAGTGAGTTGTTGAGCTATTACCACAGATAAATTCCCTTATTTTCTTACAGTATTCAGAAATACTATTCTTGGTGATATTAGATGTAAATATGAACGATTTGAAAAAAATTATAAGATAAATAATCGAAAAATACTACAACAAGCACGCCAATGTCGCTAAATGTCAAGAAAATTCATTTAATGTATGAAATTTGTATGTAGCTAACTTCGCTCATTAAATTGGTAATAAGTATAGATAAATTTTTCCGGAAAACAGTTTTTTTCTTACGACAATCATTTTGAATTACATGGTATATTTCTCTCAGTATGTATACAGAGTGTGAGGTAAAGTTTGAAGTAGTTTTAACGCACAATAGAAATTTAAAAAGGCTATTTTATTTAATACATCGAAAACGGTAAGATAAATAAAAAAATTGATTTCACCAACGCTTTTACCTCGACTGAACTGGCTAGCTCATTTATTTCGTATCTCCACTGCATTTACCAAATATTCGTATATATAACATCGAATTTAGCCCACCTTGTAGATTCCTTTAGGAGCATATAACGTTCGTTTTAACAATGAATCCGCAGTTGAAAGAACAACCATTAAATTTCTAGGTTTAGCTGTGGATACGGAATTGAAATTCGAGCACTATTGTTCTATGTTGTGAAAGCATTGCAGGAAATTAGGACTGCCCGTAATTCAGTTAACGTTGAAGTTGCACCGAATGGTTTTATTCTGCGCACGTGGGATTGCATTCAAAAAACAATTAGGGACTATTTTTCCCGTTTTAGTGTGCCTTTCGTAAGCATTTTTGGCAGAAAAACCGCTGGTTACTTCCATCAAAGTCTAGTGATCCTGTTTTTAAAAATTTTAGCGAGATCATTTTATAACACTATTATATCTATATGTTTGACTGCTTCCGTTGTGAAGTAGGTATAACAATAATTAGACGTAATAGTAACTTAATCCTTTATTGTTTGGAAATATAACAAACATTATCGCTAAAGTAATTACGAAAACGTCATATAGAAGAAATTTACATCGGATTAACTTAATAATACCACATGTGGTATACCTTTTCACGTGCAGCAAAAAATAATTGACCCTCTACGAAGCATGTGCGTGTTTTCTGATGATAAATTAGTAAATTCCCTGGCTCTCAAGTTGATATTTTTTTTATTACGTTACCCAACGGTACTCCTAAAGGTTTTTTTTACTCTGCATGTGTTCTAATGGGACAGCTAAACTGCTTTTTCTACTAGGACACTGTTATCCGCATCAACTTTCCCAATATTTTACTAAAGAGAAGGGCTACGATATTTTTTTGTTTGAGTGAGCCTTAATAACTAAAGCGAGGCAACTGTCTGTAATTTGTCTCTGTCTATAGCCATTACTGTCGTGGGTACACTCTCGTAAAATGAGGTGAAAAAATATACAGTGTACTATTTTGAAAAAAAAAAGTTTTGCAACATTTAATTTTTTTCACATGTTACTATTTTTTAAACACCTGTATAATGCTAGCGAGAACTTTTTACTACGTTTTGTTGGAACAATAGTACTAGTAGTACTAGGCACTTAATGCAAGTGGAAATTAATCAATTCTCGTACAACGGTATAAATGTCAAAATTTTCATAAAAATCGTAATATCATAGAAATAATCACAAACAGATCGTCATAGAATTGTATGTTGAATTCAAAAATGTAATAACATATAGGATGTTCCATTTAAATTAGTTTTAGTTTACGGAGACTTCCGATTAACCGAAAGTGTAAAAAACTTGTAAATATTTTCGAAAAAAATATGTATTCGATTATTAAAAACTCCAGATTTTTCAAGATGAAGAATTTTGTTAAACCGGAGAATGCGAAAACAAGATGGTTCTACCAGGATGCATAATTATTTCAGCAATACGAAACACTGTCTCACAGTGCTGCCATACATTTAATATACACTTTATTTATGAAAACTAAATTATTACAAATCATCCCAACCCCGTGCTCCACCTAAAAAAGGTATTACACGAGGCTACCTATTCTAGGTACTATATGGGTTACATAACAATTAAAATGATCCTACTCTAACTAAATAACTTCCCTATGATTCTTAATGACAAAAATATAATACAGTAGCCTCGCGACCATATGAATACTACTTTTGTGAAATGATGAAATATGTGAAATTTTATTAGTTCACATAATCGCGAGTCTACTGTAAATCAGTCAGCTATCAGTTATTATTAAATGCGCCCATGGAACGACTTTCTTTATCTCCCAGCATTCGCCAAGGACACTGATTATATATAATATACTTATATAAAATCAATGGCCACGGAGTAAGGGAAAACCATGGCAAAAACCTTACTCTAGGATGATTTGGGAAGAAGTCCCAGATCTTATTACTGCTAGCCGCAAATTATTATTATCCTTCTGAGTGCCGAAGAAGCAGCCTCCGCGTCTCCTCAAATTCCGACAGCCTTGCCGTTCTCGCGTAGCTGTTCCCTTTTTCGCACATTCAGACATTTAATATACAGGGTATTCCACGTAACTGGTTCATTAAAAGTTTATGATGTTCTATTATTTACTTATATTTGAGGTTTGAACACCCTGTATGTTAGAATGTAAAGGTTGCTTACCGTTTCTTAGAGTTATATCTACATTCATAACATAGCAAAGTTGGAGTCTCTACTTGCAGTATTAACCGAGATATTAATTTCTCAATGATGCAATGATTATGACTAAAAAAAAAGAAAAACTTAAATAACTCCAAAACGGCAACATGTAGCTATAGGAATAGCTAATGGAAACTGACGTATTTATAGTTGTAGAATCCAAAAATGAATAAAAAATTATATCATTCTATTTAAAATAAGACAGTGACATCTATTTCCGGTCAACCGTGAAGTGATATTTTGGTCAGGCATTTTACATTTATAGTTCCAATCGAACAGATACTGGTGCCAAAATCTCAAATATAAGTAAATAATAGAACATCATAAACTTTTAATGAACCAGTTACGTGGAATACCCTGTACAGTGGGTCCCCGAATAAACACATGAATAGGTAAAAAAGTTGAAATGAAAATTTTTGAGTTGAAATTTCATCTTCTGGGGTTTAGTCCTGCTTGAATAGAAAGTAATTTGTGTCCTACTTTCAGTTTTCAAAAATAGAGCATCGTTTGGAGATTAAAAAAGAAAATCTTTCCACCAATAAAGAGCCCTTTTTGTAGAAAATATTTTCCAAAACATACTTGGGTAATTTACTAATCTGAACAACTTTTCTCAATAACATTATGTTGTACCTCTTACATTTCTTTTACGAAGAGCTAACTAATTACGGATCATTAACCCCATGATCCACCTAAAGGTACGACACTAAAAGAAAGCATTTTATTAGTGGGAATACAGATATAAGGTAAGTAATTCTGACAAAATTATTGTTTGAAATAGAAAAGGAACGCAGTAACCTCAATTAAATATTTAGTAAAGTAAAGCACAATATATATTTTACCTAAAACAAAAATATTGTTACTATAAAAAATATATATTTCAAATAAGCAAATACATGTAATTGTTTCAACAAAATGTTTTGTTCTTCTGTGTGTTATTCCAATTTGAGTCAATAAAATTTATTGTTTGAAGTAAATATTCCATTTGACAAACAAAATTTTATTTGAACTAAACATATATATCTCATTATTTCAATGAAATAACTGGTTTTTTATTTTATGTATTACATACATATGACCCAATAAAACATTTTATTTGGGCAAAATTATTTACTTCGCCCAGCACTATATTTGTTTGCCCATATTTAAACAAAAGATTTAGTCAATACAACTAAAATTTGGGTCAACCAAATGTATTTTTCAGTGTAGCGGAACATCGAAAAATCATTAAATCATTTCTTCAAGACTGTCTGTATTATTTTTTAGTAACTAATCCGCTACGTACCATAAATATATTATATTGTAAAGAGCGCCAATTTTTAAACTGGCGGTTTCGATAGGCGTCCCTAGATGGCGCTAGCATAGCGGAAGAAAGAATTACGTACGAGGAATGACAGAGGGCAGTACCGGGTCGAAGATTCGTGATTATTATTCTGAATCTAGAAACACGCCCTAGATGTGTCCGAACAATCTCGTAATCCCGGCGCCAGATATAAAATAACGCGTGGTTATTGGTCAGTCAGTCAGTCGATACGAGTTGAATAGTGCGGACAGCGAGTGGAGATAAATATGAGCGAAATAGTACGTGTAATATAAATATCGGTGGAAATAAATCGTTTACATAAATTAAGACATTAGTAATTAAGTGATTTAATTAATAAGTGATTTTTAATAGTAAGTAGTGAGTGATTTAATTTTAGTGTTTATTTTGATCTTATTTAATAAATTTTAAGTAGTTCGTAAGTGGGCTAATAAATCAAGTTAATTTAAATATATCGCCTGTGTATTTTCCTAAACCCCGACAATGTTTTAAGAATAGAAAACGTTACAATATTTCGAATTCTTGTGTAATTAATTAATCTGAACAATTTTTCTTAAAATATAACGTCGTATATATTGCAAAAAGACACTTCATTAGTGAAAAACTACCTTTTTGTAAATTTCCAAGGCATGCTTGATTTTTCAAAACTAAAACCGTGACAATTGTTTCTATCCAAGCAGTGCTAAACCTCAGAAGTAAAATTTCAACTCACAAATTTTAAGACTATTTGCCTATTGATGCGTCGATCCGGATACACTACACATCAGATTTATTTGCAAAAGAAAATACATATAAAAGTCATGTGGCATACATAGTAGACGCATATATATAAAGCTTAACTAATTAGCTAATAATACACAATAAAATTGCACATCATGTTCATACAAAAGAACTCCGTAGCGTATTTATGCTTGCACCGTGTTTCATAAATCGTCATCTGTGATGATCATTTCCAAATCGGTGTGTGAATGGTATTGAAAATTTATAATCGGTAACACTGTTAATATGTAAAAGATCGCCGCATGAAGAAAGTGAGAAGTTCAAAGATAGCAGTAATTAACAATAAAGTTGAAGATTTCTATAAATGAATGTACAGTAAACCCCCGTTATTCGCGGAGGATACGTTCTATGAAAACACCGCGAATATTGAATTCGCGAATATCGAGGTACAGAAATAATGTAAACTATAGGGATAAGTTCCGGGTGAGAACAGAAGTGTGTAATTGTAATTTTCGATATATATTTTTTCACATTTTTAACTATAACATTTAAAAGAAACTAATTATTCATATAATTATTATATCCACAAAACAATATAAGTTGATTAGTATGTACTTGTAGATGGACCTGGCGTGCTATATTGATCTATAGGGCCAGTTAATTTGCGAGGGGCTAAAAAATTTAAAATAGTGGGTTGTCTTGCTGTACGCTTTTTCTCTAATAAAATAGATTTATACGGGATAAATGTATTTTCTAGTGCCATTTTGAAAGCCTCTTTTCTTTGTAAATTTCCGTCTATTTTATCAACCAAATCTTTGGCAGTGTCTAGAATTGAATGGAGTTGCTCTAGATTTTTTATTGAGAGGAGATCTTTAGACACTGCAATTTTGTCATCGGGTTGGTTTTCTTTATCGTTTTCTGGGTGTAATTCTAATAAATCTTCAATTGTTAATTCAATATCGTCCGCATTGATAACCTCCAGAATATCGTTTTCATCAAGATCTTGAAAGCCTTCCCCTTGTATTTGTCTCCCTATGTCAATGAGCTGGCTTGTGTTTATTTCAGGCAGAGCAATATCGGAGACATATTGCTGAACGCATTGAGGCCAAATGTTTTTCCAAGCGGCGTTCATAGTTGAACATCTAATGTCACACCATGATGCTTTGATGTTTTGTATCGCATCCATAATATTATAGGCTCGCCAAAAGTCACGAAGCGTAGGACTTTCCGGTTTCTCCGTAGCTTTCAGCATGGCACTAAGTGTGTATTTTAAGTAAAACTTCTTAAAAGTGGCAATAACTCCCTGATCCATTGGCTGAATTATGGAAGTTGTATTCGGCGGTAAAAAAAACTACATTTATATTTTCATTCAGCTTTTCTAAGTTTACCGAGCTGACTAGTAGCATTATCTACTACCAACAAAGCTTTAAAATTTAAGTTCTGTGATTTGCAATATGTTTCAACCTCCTTAGAAAACCATTTAACTAACCAATCATTAAAAATTGAACTTGTCATCCATGCCTTTTGTTAGATTGCCAATGCACTGGTAATTTTCCTTTATCTACATTCTTAAGAGCACGAGGATTTTCTGATTGATAGATCAATAGCGGCTTGCATTTAAAATCTCCAGCAGCATTTCCACAAAATAAAAGTGTAGTCTATCTTTTGCTACTTTGAAACCAGATGCCTTCTTTTCTTCTTTGGAAATAAATGTGCGCTTTGGCATGCGTTTCCAGTATAAGCCTGTTTCGTCAGCATTAAAAACTTGCTTTGCTGTGTACCCACCACTCTCAATTATTGTTTGTAACTCTTGTGGAAAGCGTTTGGCAGCTTCGTGATCCGCACTTGCAGCTTCACCAGTGAACTGGTAATATTATGTAAATTATGACGCTTTCTAAAACGGTCAAACCATCCTTTACTAGCAACGAAAGTTTCACTCTTTAAAGATGATGTATCATGGAGTTCTTCCCCTTTTAGGTGATCATAAATCTGTTTAGCTTTTGCTGATATACTTATCGAGTCAATTCCGATTTTTTCTTGTTATTGTCCTCGATCCAGTAAATCAGTAATGTTTCCATCCTCTCTACTAGTGGAGATCTGGTTATCTTTACTTTTTTAGCTGACAATGGCGTAGCATTTTGAATAGATAGTTTAATGGACTCCTTTTTCGACCTTATAGACCTAATAGTAGACTCATTTACACCGTAAAATCGTCCAATTTCGGAAGGTTTCTCACCTTTATCTAACCGCTCGAGTATTTGCATTTTGTGTTCAGATCCAAACACTTTTCTTTCTTTTTGCAAAACTCGGAAATTTTGTTGCCATTCTTTGTAGCTATGCATAAAGTTAGGAACATTAATATAAATTAATAAATATTAGACTAAACTTACCAAAAATATAACAGTTTACACTTTGCTTATGTATTGAAAAATTATATGTAACTCGTGAAATTATGTAATAATCTAATATGTATTTCAACTCACTCTTAACTATTCTACAAAAGCAAAACTTCTTTAATACGTTTAAGAACATCAATTACAATTTGTGAACCGTTCAACTAATGAATAAATCGGGGAAATACATACCGATATACATATTGCATAAATACATACAGCGACCTACTTTACAGGGGATTACCTACGTTCAAGCGCGAATACGGAGCGCGAATATCGAGGGATGTCAGTAAATCCAGGTTCGCGAATAAGCGGTTTCGCGAGTACAGATGGCGCGAGTAGCGGGGGTTTACTGTATAAGAATGATTCAATTGTGTTCGTGAATGAATGAAAAAAAAATTAATCATAATCATAATCAAAATGATAAATTAACTAAATATTAAACGTGTGTAGGTATGACTATCCTCTCAAGTATAATTCCTTAAATTTAAATGTTATTGACCAGATTAATTTGTTAATTAAACCATTAATCCTTCATTACCTAAAGCGGAATTAACTTTAATGATCCATAAATGTCGCTTTAAAATATGTTGATTTACAATTATTAATAACAGCTGATTAACTAAAGTGAAATTTAGAACCAATTTTATAATCAGGCGTTAATCCTCTACTTAAGCAATGAAATATTAATTTTACTGGTTCATAAATCCCCCATTAAACTATATGATATAGGGCTCATATACAATACGGCCCCCGGATTTTCAAGTAAACCATATTATTTAAATAAATGGTCAGGTAATTATCTCCACAGGAGGTGCAATAAAAACAAGCATTACAGAACATGAAAAGTACGATATTCTTATATCTTGAAATGAAAAGTTACTGTAAAACGTATCACGTAAATTTCCCTAAAAAATGTATTTTCACATGAGCATCTGTTTATCAAATTGATTGTAAAATCGTGATATATAAACGATTACGCGAAAGGTGATATATTTTTACATAAGATGAGATGTAAATCACCACAACTTCTTACACTAACACTTAAATATGTGTATTCTCGAAGAAATCTTGTATCTTTAAACATACTAAATTACGTTTTTGTGTGTACATTATGTTACATTGTTTGACCATTTTGGCTTGTAAGATACATACATAAATATTCATGTTGAAAACATTGTCCGCTTCCAAAAGGAATAAACCGGAAGAACAAACCCTTACAAGAAAAAAAAAATGAAAAGAATTTAACAAAAACGGAACTTTACGTCAACAAGGGTTCGAAATCAGACGGAGCAACTGCCAAAAGTATAGGTTGAATAATTAATACGGGATAAAGTCCGCTCTGCCAAATCGCCTCCAGCCAGACAGAAAACAAAGAGTGTAAAGTCGAATCTGAAAATAATGAAGTACTTTATTTCAGCCAGAGTAGGGAATTCCATCCGCTCGGAGATGTAGGAAACAGCAAAAGAAATAGAGATATAGGAGTTTATTAAACGCAAAAGTGACGCAGGCTATATAATAAAAGTGTAAAACCATAATTAAATTTACGGCAAAAAAGTTAACAAGTTATTAATTTAGTACACAGTATGAAAGCTATCATCAGAATAAAAGGGGAAAGAGAAGAACAAGAAGCGAAGAACAATGCTAACATGCCGGCGTAAATTAGGCGGAAAAGAAACAACAGTGCAAAATGAAAACCATCAAAAATAAGCAACAGTAGGTGGTAAGTGTATTTTACTGCTACGTAGGTATTTCGTGTATGGTAGTGCGGATTGCAGAAATTCTTATTTTGTATAATTTGTTTTGAGAAATTCTTTTCGAATCTACTTTTCCGCTCTGCCTCACATGGTATTCATCTAAATTCTGATTTAATAATGGTGTCTTGTTAAAAATTGTTAAAGCAACAACATAAATTGTGTCATACGTATTTATTTAAAGCAAATAATAATTTGATTAGCCTAACATGTTCAATTATTTGTCCATACAATGATATTTTGTCAGGAAAAACTCGTTGATCAAACAAATATTATAAGAATTTAAAGATATTATTCAAATGACTATAATCATTTTGAATCAAAAAAAATGTATCGTTTCCAATTAAGCAATATTAATTGAAAATAATATACCATGCATTCGAGTAGTTTCCTGATTAGAGCTTTTTTTAAATCGTCGATCACGATGCACAGTTTGCACTAATCATTTTTACAGTTTATCTGTCACCAAAATGCGTGCAAAAAAATATTTATTATAAGTTAAAAATGTAATAATACCGTCAAGCGGGGTTAAGTTAAAATATAAGTTTTTGGTTAATATTTTTATAACCTTTGAAAAAATAATTAAATGTTTGTTCATCATTTACTCAACATAATATGTATTTGTTACTGCTACAGAATAGAATCATATTATCTTATTTCATCATTTATTTAGCAAACGCAAATCCACTTAAACAATAAGTAGTGTTAAATTGACACAGTGAGGGTTATAAAGGAGTAACAACTAGGCTATCCTTTAGGCTAACTAAAATTGCATTTAATTAGTTAAATTTATCTCTTCAATCTAATCTCACCCATTTTTCAAAGACGTACTCTGGACTCAACATTATTATATGGAGTTCTCAACACATGTGCTATCTAGCGCATTCACTATATTGTACGAGTACAGAAATTGCCATAAAAGTAGCAGTTCTCTGTTTCACTAGGCGGTTTTACAAAATTCCTAACCAAAGAAATTTGCCGAACATATTAATATAAAATTTCTTATAAATATTTTAAAATTTAGATTAGATAAAATAATACGTTTGTTTTTAGGTTGTAATGGATGCAGAATACCTTTGGAGGTATCAATTCAGCAGGCATCCAGAGCAGCTGGTATGATCAGGTTAGGTATCGAATGGTGCTGCGTACTTTAATCACGAAGAATGGCTCAGAACATGAACATATCTCAGGAATATCGTCGTTGTCGAAAATTACCCAAAGTTACCAATACGTAAAAGGTGGGTAAAATATGATAAACTTTGTTTAACAATTAACCATCATTTTTAGATTAGAATTTCGAATAAATGGATTCTATCAAAATAGCCCTTAAATTTTACAAAAATTAATCGAGACACGTCCGTCCCTCATGGAGGTTGGCTAGTCAATGAATTTGAATTGATATCCTCGAACAGACTTCGATAGCGATTGTCTTTCATCAACGGGGGAAATTGTTTCTGAAAATTTCGTTACTTTCACCGAAGTGATGGGAATATAAGATATTTAATACATGAGAATGCCCGTGTGACCAAATGGAACTAGAAATGTTTACACTAAATTAAAATAAATATTGCAAATTATCATCTTACATTCATTATAAAATAAAGGTAGGTGTATCTAAATCATGGGAAAAATACATTTAAAAATGTTCAATACTTATTACCATGTTAAATTAATAATCTTAAAATTAATTATTGTACAAAGAGTATGCAACCTTGCATACACGTCAATTTTTGACCAAACCGAATTTCCAGCAATTCTTCCTGTCTTTTTTTCTGATAGCTGACTGATTTACAGTAGACTCGCGATTATTTGAACTAATCACATTTCACATTTTTTATCATTTCTCAAAAGTAATATTCGTATGGTCGCGAGGCTACTGCATTATATTTTTGTTTTAAAAAATATAGGAAGTTTATTTAGTTAGAGTAGGATCATTTCAATTGTTTATGGAACCCATAATAGTATTAGATAGGTAGCCCTCGTGTAGTACCTTTCAGGTGGAGCACGGGGTTAGGATGATTTGTAATAATTTAGTTTTCATAAATAAAGTGTCTTTTTAAGTGACATATCAGTGTACTTGGATTACCAATACACGTAAAACATTATCAAACTAAATTTAAGTAAAATAAATACACTGTAAAAAAATAAAAATGTTTATAATTTAATCCTAATATTTAATTTCGATGTGTAGCTATCTCACTACTGATCATCTTTACCTCCTGAAGAAAACAATCTGAAAGAAAATATCTTGAAGGACTTGCCAAATGCAGAGATTTTCTACATTACCTGAACATCGTCTGGTTCTCTACTGCTACATGTTATATTTTTTTATATCCTTATTACTTTTAAAATTCATAAAAGTAAAACTAGTTAGGTTTAAACTTAAATAATACATATGATTCAGCCATTACATATATTAGCATAAATGAATGCATAGCGAACACGACTATTAAATATATATTTATCAGTAGAGATCCTATAGTAACTATGATCATCAGAACGGTGACTCTCATTGTACTACGGCTGCACCTATGAATCAATCTCAATGCATGGAAAGGCAACTGGTAGAAAGTTATAGTAACGACTACTTAAACCCAATTTAACTAATCTTTGCATGTTACAATAATAAATTGGTTTATTTGAACCAATCGAAATAGTACAATTTTCTAATACAATATTTGATATAATCCCGCTTACATTTTTTTTTAAACAAATACTGAACGCATTAGAATCAAATATCTGGTGCTAATAAAGTTATCTAAAAAAAAATTAAATATTTGTTTGCCCATATATAAACAAGCTTCTCCGTATAGTTCAAAATAATCTCAGCCCTAAAGTAATATATTCAAATTTTTACACTACCCGATAAGTAACTATACTGTAAAAAATTACAGTAATTTTGCCATGGTAAATCAGGAATATTACATGTAATAACGTTGTGAATTTACAATAAATCATGTAAATTTTGGTTTACATGTTGTTCTAGGATAGTTAAACACGGGAAAAGAAATTTCGTTAAATTTATAGCTTTTCATGTAAGTTTAAGATGTAACAAAAAATTCAAAATGCTTAAAAAACATTACAATTTTGTATTTACTCTCAAAATTTACGTAAAATGTGTAAAATTTGACATTTTGGATTGAGTGCACTATAAAGTAATTTTAACTAGTGAACTATATTTTTGCTTAAAATATGAGGATCTTTTATATTTATTGTTTTACTGAATTTCGGTTATTACTATAGATATCATGGAAAATACGAAATTCATACGCCGCAATGTGATTGGTTATTGATTATTTATCTGTGCGCGTAGGTTTCATTCGCTTTTGTCGACCTTATTATGGCTTAATGATATCATGTACGTCACAAACAATCATAGGTTCGGGTAAGCGTGTCATTCTTGATCCCTGGTGAGCGATTCAGTATGACCTATAGTGCTAAAAGAATTGGTAAGTTGCTTGCTCTCTTTAGAAAATAACATATAAAATACTGGTGTCGTAAATACACAGTTAATTAATATTACATACGAATTTACAATACAATCTGAAAAACACATCAGCATGAAATTACTAGATGTAGATTTTACCTTTAAGCAAATTTACCGTAAAATGTAGGCACTTTGTTACCAACGATTTTACATGTAATTTTACTGCATTTTTTTTTAAAGTGTAGGAGAATATATCTAAAAACGTTCCTGTATAACATTCTAAAGATTTCACCATTACCATCCACAAATCGCAGTACACCAAACAACTTTTTTTCTACTGTAATCTTTTAGCCGTTTTCAAAAATATTGACGTAGAGTTTTGCTGCTCTTCCGCTTATATAGAACCTCCTCGCACGTTTTCCTTCATTTACATAGATTGTTCTTTCTCCTCGTACTTTAAAAACTCATCACCATTACTTATCTACTCGAGATTCTTTCAGATGGTTTATTTTGTTCCCACGCAGTGAGTTGTATTAATTACTAGAGAATTACGTATCATTAATGAGATACGTTTTTTCTTCATTTTTAATTTCAGAAAGTATAATATGGTAATAGGTGAAGAGCCTCTGTATTTCTGGATAAAATATCCAGATTTATATTATATTTTTCCAAGGAAATTTATAAAAAGTGATTTAGATTGGTTGTGCTGTCTCATTTTGTTTTCTTTTTTGTTTCTTTTGTACTGATGGAATGGACAATGAAGGTTATGATGTATCTTTTCTGTTACGATACACTGTTGAAAATATTACGTTGTTGGCGTTAATTTTTGCGCTAGTCAAATATTTTAGTGTTTTTTTACAAACTGCTAGACGAATGACTACATGTGTTAGTAAACCAGAATTACTAGAATTTGTTGTGAATTCTTTGTCAGAATAGGATTTACTATTTTCTAGACATCAGAGCGTCAACAATCAGAATTTTCCCTCGGATAGAAAGATACCCCACCTAACTATTACGTTTGCATATACGCATCACTGCACGCACGTGTACTGTTTCGATTTTTTCTGCTATTACATATCCAAACAAACCACCAAATTGACGCCTGCAAGTGTAACCTTGTGTATAAACGTTAATTCCAGTGGCATTAAAAGTTAAATCTTAAAGATGTATTGGGAACACCTTTTACGTAATTAGTTTCAGTTTGAATCAAACAGCATATACATTCACTAATTTATAATGTCTCAAAAAATCATTTAAAATTACGTTCAGTTGAAACCAAAACTTTGATGAGTGATCTGTATATTATAATTGAGAAAAACTCTAAGGAAATTTTTATATCACTAAGAAATGAGTGCATATAAATAGACGTTGTTTGAGTAAAACGGTGTAAATCATCAATAGACGCATTCATTTAGTAAACACTAGTAAATTTTCTAGTCAGATCAAATAAAAGTGACTATTATATCATATCCACGTGTGTTGGATAAAAAACCCTAGCAATAGACAATACTTTACTATCTTTGGCGTCAAATTTAAACTCTATATCCCGCAAAATAACACGAAAACATTTGACCTCTCCTGACTATTAAATTCGCCTAAAAAGAGCGTGCTAACTTTCAAACAAGTGTTAAGACGTCGACATATAAAAAAGTTCCCAACAGAATATTAGTACGATGACGTTATTGTAACAGAAGATCGTAACCCGGGTTTTACGGGTCTAAAGCATTTAAAGGGTTTTTTTTTATAATTTAATTGAACAATATCTGCAGAACTGGATGTAATTTTGAAAGAACACTTAAGCAGTGAATCAATTTTTATAGCGTATCCAAAACTGCAAAATGACATTCTGGAGAGTATGTTAGCTCTACGCCGTCAAGGAATTAAAGACTGCATTACCGATAGTGAATTTTTGGCAAATCAGAGCGGTGAAACAACAGATATTTCCAAATATTATCAAATGGTAATAGTTAAATTAATTCCGTTTATGTGCATTGTATTGTTTTAGTTTTTTATTTTCTTTTGTTGTGTTTTCTTTTGTGTTCACGTATCGATATTAAACTGATAAAGTACGTAGTTCCTCTTGGATTTAAATACCAAGCAACATAAGGTCATAAGGCAACATAACAAATGGTCATTTATTTTTTTATTACATCAACGACTATTTATACCTGTTTAGATATGCTGAAAACTAAGAGCCCCCACGAGCCGCCACTGCATGATTAATTAGGAACCAAATGCATAAAAACACCACGAATTCCTGAAATGCGTCATGCACGAGGTTCTACAATATTTTGTGTACGAATAACACATACTTTTAACAATAAAATATTAATACGATATGACTATTACGCTTAACTCTTCGTACTAGTACTGTCAAAGAGAGCTGCCAAATATGTACATTACACTGAGAAAAGAGATTGCATAAAAGAAAAGTTTTATAACTTTTGGTTTTTATCACGTTCAATGAACAGAATACCTTTTCTCAGAAAAGTGTTTATTTTAATTGAAAGTAGCGTGCTGTTTTGCCGGAAGACAGTACAAGCTTTTCGACGAAAAGTAACCGTTATTAAATAAAATGCACCTTAGTTTTGATTATTTTTTTAATATCTGTATAACTTCTTTTAAATAAAAACAATTAACATTCACATATTATGTTGCTATTATTATATTCACTTTACTCTAAATAAAAAAAAAAACCCGGCGTTTTACTTTGTTTGCTTGGACAAGCATGAATACATTGATTTAAAGCTTTTGGCTTTTAGCGGAAAATGCAAGCACCTGTATTCAAGCTGAGTGCTTTTTTACGCTGAAGTATTTTAATTTTATTTATGTTCCCACGTGCATAAATCTCAGATACACAAACAATAATGAACAAAAGTGAATATTTTTCGCGCGAGGTTAAAGAAATTTCAGAGATAATTAGAATCTTTTCAGTTCAAGCCAACGAACTTTACAGTAATATACAGTGTTTGAAGGTTTTAAAGACGGGTTTTATACACGAGCAAAACGATCTTGTTGCTTTCATCCATTTTTCATGCGTTACTAAATTATTACTTGATTTAGGAATATTAAAAATATTCCTGTATTCAATCAAACAAATTTGGTTAGTTGATTTATTTGAAGCTAGCGCAGTATCTATTAATTGAACTAAATATTTATATGGAAGTAAAAATAAATATCGCATTTTATTTTCGTATAGCAGTTTTCTCCCCACATAGTACAGCAGATGAGCAGATATACTTATGTGTGGTAGAGAAATTGATGCATAGATGGCGCATCTCCTATTTCATTCCAGTAACAGATAATATTTCGCACAAAATAGGCTGGAAACTACGATCGTAACCAGGGGATAGAAACTTGACATTGCGCGCCCTCTATTGTTGCCACATTAGAAATAATCAGTGGTGTGTCATAGTAGAGAATCTTATATTTTATCTTGTGGTGGATCCGTGATCGTTTGACATGGCGAGTTTGACGTATAGTTGTTGACGATTGTGTTGCGAGCGAGCTACTTATTCTTTTTTCCTCTTGAATTCCCGAACTTTGTTTATGGTGTATTTATCCTATTTACCGTTTAACGTGTGTTTTGTTTTATGTAAGCGTTCTCTGAACTATTTCATTCCGTTTTTATATAAGTTTTGTGTACATAGTTTTACAGTAGGTATTGGACACTTGTCTATCCGTTTAGTTAAATATCGTTTATATGTTTTGTTTTATTATGTATATAGTGTTAAGCTTTTAGTGATTTCTGTGTATTCGAATGTGTGCAAATAAAACGCCTTTAAAAAATGAATTACTTTATTTAAAAAAGAATTTCAAAATGAGTAACAGATCAACTAACGCCTATAAATCGAATTTCCGCCATACGTGGTTAGGTAATGCTAGTTTTATGTGGCAGCAATAGATGGTGCAATCTAGATCGTGTGGTTTGTCAAGTTTCCTATCTTTCTTATAGTTAATCGTTGATCGCAACATACTAAGCTGGTATATTTACTAGAACAACATCTGATAGGAATCGTCGCCATTGAAAGTACGAATTTCCTTAACGGCACACTAAAGTGGTGGTCACTATAACGAACTCCCCAATACGACTAGGATTTGCAACATTCTAACTGGAAATCCCTCTTTAGTGCATGGGTTTTTGGAGGTAATTCATTTTCATTTCGATTAAAAACGATCACGCATTTTGTGTGTTTACGCTTAATTCTAAATGAATAAAATGTTATAAGAAAGGAAAAAAACCTCTTGAATCAACATGCCTACGGTTTTCTGCCAATCTGCATAGTTTTCAAGTTTAAAATAAAGAGGACTTGAATCAACTATCAATATTTTTTATTTAAAAGAATAAACTCTTCCAACGAAAAATATATTATTTTCGAAGAAATGCGTGATTTTAAAATTATATTCCTTTTTAAGGAAACACAAAATCATGTTGGCCATATAGAAAACGCAAAAAACCTTTTGATTTAATGTAATTCCTTTTAAATGAAAAGGATATTTCTCTCAGTGTAGCAATGTCACTTGACGCACTAACTGTGTAAGTGCATAAAATACTAGTGAGTGTGAAGTGCAAAAAAATAGTTATCATATTAACACTTTTCAGCGTGTTACAAAACCTGACAGCAACTGATAATCTTCTTATATGCTGTACCTGCTGCGTTGTCATGACTAATATATGCGAAACCTAATATTGGAAAAGCCAGCCCACCGTTCTGAATGTAAAACAAGATAAACAAACGCCAACCACAGTACGTTGTGAATTCATATCCATATGTATTTATGTATGTTCATATATAGGTACAATGCGTTTGTTCAGTATACGTACGATCTAATTTCTGCTTCATTCCAACCGATTCCAACCATGAAGATGCCCTCTAAACCGAATGTGTGCTTTGTATTTGAATAATACGATGAACCCGCATGCTCCTTAACGCCTTCAATGATATTGATCGAATGTTAATGAAGCTGTGCTCGCAGATAATTAAAAAATACGTCTAAAACTACCCACATGTAGAACTTTTGAGTGCAGATAACAACGGGCCTCCAAACTTTCTGCGTTAACGGGGAAAAAAAAAAAATCTCAGTAGGGTCCTTATCTACATACGCGTAGTACACCGCATACATGCCCGTATACCCATTTCCATTTACATAATTTCTGGTCCCTTTAGCATATTTCGACTGTCTAAAATATCTAGATGTCGCATTCGCAGACTGGGAGATGTACAGGAAGTTTTCAAGTAAAACTTTTAAGCTTATTATGCTCGTAAGGGCTTGCGAGGGCACTCTCTTCTACTTATCGGTCAACCATAATTTCCGTAAGTATGCTGGCGCAAACGACTTACACGTTGGACTAAGTATACCGTAAAGTCTCCCAAATAAGGTAATTCGCCGAATGGAGGAATTAGAGGGATTAACACTTTAAAGTTAGTTTAAGAATTAAATGTTGGCGGCGAAGAGGGATTACGTTTCTTTTGTTTAGTTGTTGATGTAATATGTTCAGTTTTGAACACTATTCCCGGAGGAAATAACAACGTTGGCAGCTTCTAGATATTGAAATGGTTACAAATTTGTTTGGTTTAGGAGAAATCTCGGAACTCTGTCTAGTGTAGACGTCTGAATCACACAATCTGACGAAACAGATGGGTTTCGTATGCAATAGGTTTTTATAATATGAAGCGCCGCGTGTTTGCTTATAAATCACAAATAACAACTTCCGAGAGAGAAGAGGATATAGATGAAATCAGGAATCGTATACTCACAAGGGAACACCGGCGGGTGTCCCCCTCCGATTTCGATGAAACTTAACAGATCGAAAGAGTACCTTAAAATAAGAGGGCACGTTTTTTTTTATCGGCGTAATCGCACGATTTTGGGGTACAGCCCCCTCCAAAAGTTTTGGGACGATTTTCAATTTTGCAAATATTCTAAATTATAACAGATATTAAATTTTCTTCTTAACATAATTTGGCCAGCTATTGCATGGCCTAAGGGTGACGTCGTCCGTATTCGCCAAAAGTTAAATAACGGGGGACGGGGTACCCCGTACCCCATTTTTTTTACATTTTTTTCTTTTTCTTATTCATCAAGAGAAGGCCGATTTTATATAGAATAACGATGATGTATAACAAGTTTAGAAGAAATTAAATAATTGTAAAAATTAGAAAAATAATAATAAAGCTTCAAAATAATTAATTAACTGTCTATTGATATAAATCAAATGAACTATAACAGAAATAAGTTTTTATCCTTAACATAATTTCCAGCATAATACATGGTCTCAGGAGATATCTTCATAAAAAGCTAAATAAAGGGGACGGGTTACCCCATACCCCCGCATTTTTTTTAATAATAGGTTTATTCATTATTCATCAAAAAAGATCGCTTTTACATAGAAAACAATGGTAATAAATTTGGAGGATTAATAATTAAAAAAAATTGTAATAATAATAGTATTACTTAACAACAATTATTTGTTATCGTTACTCCGCTGCTCATTCCTTACTTCAATTATTTCTTACATTAACTTGTATCTTTGACAACAACCTAACAACAACTTTGAAAGCTATAAAGTCACTTTTCTGTGTGTATTATTGCATCAAAAGGTAAAAACTAAAATTTAAATAGAAATATAAATGTATATAGAGAAAAGGTTTTACATTAAATAAACCACTTTGGAATTTCGGTGGCGGTGTTTCCTTAGAAATACCGAATACGGAAATATTAATGCAAAAAAAATACATAACAACCAAAAGCCCTCTTGAGTAGACGGCACCATTTAGAAATACACATGTATGTATTTAACTTGTTTGATGTTATGTAGAGATAATTCTTTTTTTAAGAAAACATATGGCCATGGGATTTTAAAATTATATAATTATATGCTTAGTTTGATTTATGCCCGCAAGTAATACTTTAACAATAGACAATATGTCAATCAGCCTCCTGAATATTTGAACAATGTGATTTTCACATTGATTAATTACACTATTATTGATGTATTCATTATTGTTGTTTAGTATTCTTAAATATTGTATTACTGCAAAATATCTTTCTATGTATTAAAAAATTACCAAAAACAGTTTAAGATTATTTACAAAATTTTTAAAGTAATTAATTTCACAAAGAAATTATTTATTTTATTAACCCTCCATTTATTGTATTTTCAAGAATATATCTTAACTATCGCCTGTGCAATCCAATGTCGTTCTATTTTATTGAAATATAGCTAACACTTTTAGTCTGTAACACAGTTTCGGGCAGTACCAACGAAAAAGTATTAAATGTATCAAATTCAACAATAAATATTTTAGCACTAACTGAGATTGACGAACAATATGCTTTCTTACAATGTTTGTTATGTATTATAAATCTAATAATATTTAAATAATTGTTAATAAACCTGTGCTACATAAAGACAGTTTGTAAAGAGACCCAGTGTTGGCCATATTTCAAGAAAATAGATCAACGACATCATATTACACAGGCGATAGCTAAGATATATTTCCTAAAAATACAATAAACGGAGGGTTCATAAAATAAATAATTTCTTTGCGAACTTAATTGCTTTATTTAAGAATTTTATAAATAATCTTAAACCTAGTTTTGGTAATTTTTTTATAGATAGAAGAAAACCTTATAGTAATGCAATATTTAAGAATATTAAACAATAATAGTAATTAATACATCAATAATAGTGTCAATAGTAGTCAATAAATCTGTGAAAATCACATTATCCCAAAACTGAGGAGGCTGACTGACATATTATCTATATTACTAAACTAATACTCGCGAGCATAAATCCAAGTAAGTAACTAATATCAAAGCAGCACTAACCAGTAACATAATTTTAAATAATAAAATCCCATTACCACATGTTTTCTTAAAAAAGAATTATCTCTACGTAACATCAAACAAGTTAAATACATATATATTTCTAAATGAAGCCGTCTGTTCAAGAGTTCTTTTTGTTGTTATGTATTATTTTTTTTTTTCATTGGTATTTCTAAAGGAAACGCCGCCACCGAAACTCCGATTTGTTTATTCTATACATAAACCTTATTCTCTGTATATATTTACTTTTCTGTTTCAATTTCTAGTCGTTACCTTTGATCACAGAAATATACATAATTAAGTGATTTATGGCTATGATAAGTCAATACGTTCTCCGATAGTTGCATTTACAATCAAGAAATTTTAAAATTCTGAATTGCTGGTGTCCCGATTTTTCCTGTGAGAAGTGTACATATTCAGTAATTTCAACAAAAATTCGGTTGTAAAGTCAACATAAAATTAAGATTTTAATGTTGCTGCAACATAAAAATTATAAAAGAAATAGAAAATCTGTTGGAACAAATGATATTTGGTGTTGAATGCAATGTGTGTTACTACAACATATTTCTCTGTTCCGCCTGACATTAAGATTATATTAAAATGTATTTACGTAACACACTTTTACTAACGTATTTTCAAACTGTATACTACAATGTTTATTAATCCTACCCTATTTTCAACAGATCATTTATGATAAAAGGTGCAAAACATGACTGAGAAATTTGCGAGCACCATCTACTGCTAGGTACTAACGTTAATATACTAGCTACTATCGCTTGACCAAAAGATGGCGCTCAACGAAACTCATGACGATGACTTTGGGATTTGTTCATATATTTGCGTGAAGACAAGGCAATCTCATATTACCTAGCATTAGGTCAAGTGAACATTATGTTAGCGGTCTTGGTATAAGGCTTTCTTGTTGCACCTGCGACTAAGCTTGACCTCCGCTATTGCCTCCCAGTGTCGGGGGATGGGAAGCAGCAGATTTGTAATTTTTGATATCGGAACCCATAGTTATTGCCAAAGATTTTCATTTTGTATGAATGAAGGTGTTATGTACATATCATGAAACTTTAGTAAGTGAAATTCTATGGTCCTTGGTAATTACTGTCCGCACCATGACTTTGCTTGGCCTAATTTGAGAAAAATTACATAAAAAAACTTTAACCTTAATTTATGAAAAACTTTGATTTTGTAACATAACACCTTCATCTACTTGTGTCTTCAATTATTGTTTCGTATCATACAATATCATCATGATGTTTAATTATTTATTCATGTTTATGTTTAGTTATCCGTGGAATTAAAATTCAGTATTTGACGCATGAAGATGTATGCGATTTATTTAATCAAGATCGGCATCCAATAACACGATCTGTCGTTGGTTAAACATTGAGAAAGTTTAACTTAACCAGTAATGTTAGAAATTTATCGAAAAGATAAAAGATTTGACGAATAAACTGTTAATCGCCTATTTTAATAAATTTAATCTGTTTGCTAGCCAGCAAGGTAGTTTCATTATTAATCGTTCTGTTAACACAGCTTTACATAAATTCATTCAGCAAATTTTCCTCAGTATTGGTTCAAATTTTCCCTACTTGGCTATATTTATAAACCTTTCGAAAGCTTTTGGTAGTGTTGACCGCCATTTATTGCTTACTAAGTTGTATAAGTATGGCATAAGAGGCAACCCTTTAACCCCCTTTGAAAGTTATTTAACGCATCGTACTCAAAGAGTGATAATCAACGATTATTTATCTGATATACCTGAAATTGATCGCGGTATGCCTCAAGGCTTAGTCTTGAGTCCTACCCTCTTCCTAATTTTTATTAACGACCTTCCCAAGGCCCTTACGAATGCTTCTACTGTTACTCTGTACGGAGGCGACATTAATATAATTGTTAGTTCCCCCAATATATCCGCTTTATTTCAAGCCGTTAACCTTTCATACACCCAATTGTGTGATTGGTTGGCTTGTCATGATCTTGTGGCCAATACTAGTAAAACAAATTGTATCTTTTTTAAGAATAACGATAAATATAATATCAGTAATTTTGTATTAAGGCGACGTTGAAATTAATGGGGTGGATTTCTCATTTCCTCAGTTATGTTTTGAGTTATGAAATGAATCACTCTCTAATAGCAGCTAACAGTAATTAAGGGCGCACGGCAAAGCAATATGGTGGAAACGTATCTAAATGCAATTTACAGAACGACTTATTCGGTAGCTTTTTACGAAATTGAGATAATAAACTTTGATTTTGTTTATTGCGTATTGAAGTATACATGTATTATGTATACCTTCAATTTGACTATCTCGATTTTTTTTTTAATTTGCTCCTATGCATTATTTTTTTTTTTAATATGCTATATTTGGCATAATTTATTTTTCTCTTTGCGCTTGGAAACAAGAAAGGAATTATGACAAATGCAAGAACAAATTAAAAAAATTGAGATAATCAAATTAAAAGTATACATGCATGCTTCCAAATGCAATCAGGAAAAGCAAGGTTTAAAGTATCAATTTTGCAAAAAGCTACCGAATAAGTCGTGCTGTAAACTACATTGATATACGTGTCCGCGATATTGCTTTTTCGCGCGTCCATTTTGAAAGTTTTGTGTTTTGTTTTTAAATATAGATTGGAGTTTTCTCCTGTTACCTCACATGGTCACAATACCCGTCAAATTAATCATCGCCAAAAATCGCGACTAATGAAGTTATTGCTCAAGATATTGCTATAGCATTAGAGGAATTTTCACAAACTTCTACTACATCCCTCGCACTGAACTTTGAAATAAGTTGTCGATAATATTAAAGCGCGGAAAATATCATTTATATAAATCTCAATTAGTGCAGCAATTATTGGACGGGGATTCTGATCATTGAATAGAATTTTGTGAAAAAGTGAGAGAGATTTGTAATAATGACCAATATTTTACATATATTTTGCTGTTTTCCGATGACGCTACGTTTTGTTTGAATGGTACTGTTCAACGCCATAATTGTCGACATTGGTCAATAAATAATCCTTATTGGATGCTAAAAACTTGTGTATGGCTGGTATTTTCAAGAACCGTATTACTGGTCCTTTTTTGATTCTTGGAGCACTAACTGGCCGGAGTTATTTAGATCTTTTACGTTATCAAGTTGTTCCTAGTATTGAGGAAGATGGGCGATTACCTATAAATGTTTCGTTGCAACAAGATGGAGCACCTCCCTCACTATGTTTTAATGTTAGAAGTTTTTTAAACGAAACATGCTCCAATAAATGGATTAGTCATAGAGGATCGATTGAAGGAACTCCGCGGTCTCCAAATTTAAATCCCTTAGATTTTTTTCCTTGGTGTCATTTAAAATCGGTGGTGTTTATTCTAGACGATCGCATAATCTGGATGAATTAGGGCAGAAAATAATTGAGAAAGTGCAATTAGTTCCTGAGAAGACTTTGGCAAATGTCACAAGAATTTGGTTATACACTTGCATATTGTCATAAAGTGAATGCTGATGATTTCGAAAACTTTCTTAACTGAATAGTATAGTACCCCAGTGACCAACTGTATTTATTTCATATTTTATAAATATTTAAAAAATATTAAATCTTTCTTGAATATTAGTTATATTAATAAAATATGCATAAAATATATTATAGAATATATTAGGAAAACATTTAAAAAATATATATGTTATGTATCATAATAATATTTTATGCAAAGTTTTCTCAATATATTTTTCATAACTCTGCAAGAATATTTTGTTTTGTATTTCTCTAAATATTTATTTCATATAAAAAAAAGATTGAATTTTTATTTTTGTACATTTGGTGCGTAGGACGAATAATATAAAATGGGTAAAATATGCATACATATTAAGTAGTATGACTTATTTAAAATGATAGTTTAAAGATTAAATTAGATAATATATTATCTAATATGATTTAATTAGTATCTAAGTTGAGCGCTGTAACTTTTCTATTAATATATCTGGGTTTTGTATTATAATGATTTGTAATATTTTACGTTGCGAACGTCAACACAACAACCTCTATTCATTACGGTGCGGTGTTTATATGATTTAGTATTGTTTATGCGTCTATGGATTAGGTACATAGAATGCATACGCGCCGTGCGTATCATCAACCTTTACATTCGTTTGTCCGTTACATGTTATAGTTTATAATAGTATACGATTAGGCAGATTAGGTTAACTGTGTAATTAATTGTTGCGGGTGTGTTTTAGTTTTTGTGGTGACTACGAGGTAAACGAAACTTTGAACATGTCATGGCATTTATAAGATAATTGAATGCTCAATACCGCTATGTACAGAAATCGTTTAATAATATAATTGTAGGAATTTTATGCATCATATATGTACTGCATCTACCAGATAAATTGCTAGTGATTTGCTTAAGATTCATCTCGGTAGATAAGCGTCATAACCTCAAATAGAGTTAGAATACGTTGTGTTGTTTTATTGTTTGTACGTAGGAATGTTTTCAAATATTATGAAATAAAGTATAAATAAGTATCGTTAGTTATTAGAATGTAGCTACCACTCCAATTCTATGTAATGCTCAAATGTATTAGTTGGTGTTGATAATGTTGTACGATGTTTTATTCATGGTATGATCTAATACAATTGGCATTGGTTTTAGAGGCCACAAGGAACACCATGAGAGCGCCACTACCGAAGATATGAAAAAAGCCATAGGGTTGTACCTGGCACCAGCCAAGGCTAGACTTAAGAATGAGTTATTTTTCATTTTATTGCTTATTCAAATAAAATGAAATAATACGTTTGTTTTTATATTAGAACACTTCAATTAAAAAATAGTGATTAATTTGTGATAACCTTCAGTATGCCTTAAAGATGCCAGAATTATTGATTATTAACTTGTATGTGACTGTGAAAAAACAAGTTCTTGCCTTTTAGACAACTCTATGTATGTTTTCAACTTTTCGTTATCGACGTTATACATTCTAAATAACAAAAACAATTTTAGTTCATTTTGACAAATTTAAATAGAGTTGCATAAAAAATCTCAATTTTTCATATAAATATTTTTACAAATATTTTAGAAAAAATATAGCGCTTACATTAATTTGTTAAATATGTGAATAAATATTTTAATTGAATATTTTATCTATATTTAGAAAAAAATATGAAAAATATATTCAAAAACCTCTCACGAAAAATATTTATAAAATATATTTTTAAAAATATCTATGTAATATTTCTGGCTGTTAGGGTATATAGGGTAGAGGGAGATAACAGTGCATGTTTAGGTGATAAATCTTTCTTATTTTTACGGAATTCATTCGGTTTTTGATTGATAATGGAAACCAACGTATTTCCGAAACAATTGTCCAAAATTAATCAAATCTGATGTAGTGAGGAGTGATATTTACGTGATTGAACAGTAAATAAAAAAAAATTGTGTTACAATCACGCCTTTTTTTGTAATACGAGTACAAGTCAATGTACGATGTATATAATAGGTACCTATGTAAGTATTGAATATCCATACGTGTTACAATTTATTACTGCTTCAAAACAGACTTTAAAACCCGATTTTGAAAGCAATAAATAAATAAAATTTCGAAAGCTCAATATTTGAGTATTTTCTTTTATTTTGTGGCTGCCAACATCCTACGTGATTCTGAAAATATCTCCTTTAAAACAGTTCAAACAAATCTCTCTTAAAAGTTCAATCCATTCTTATGAATTACTCTCCATGGGACATCTGTATATAAACAATGAATCATTATTCACATATAATATTTCATTATTCGCGTGATACGCAATATGTCGCTTTGCATGGGTATATGGAAAAGCGGCATAACAAATAGATTCCTCCGGGAATAGCATTTTATCAAACATAATCTGACAGTTTCTATAGCATTGTTATTTCTGGCATAAATAAATTTATCTGTCGTACAAATACAAGCTCCCAAAAGCTCCTTTTTTATCCCAGAATGTGACGAACATCTAACACGCCTACTTAATTATGTTAATTGAATGAAAGAAGTTTCACGGTTTGACAAAGAAAATATTTTTTGACCCGTTAAAAAATATTTCTCTTGGCTGAAACTTTTACGGCCCCGGGGAATTTATGGACGCGAAGTTAAAAGTACTTCTACGGGTGGTGTAATCAACAATAATACGTACTTTAAAACATCTCAAAAAAAACATTTTTCTTCGTAAGACTTATTTATTCTACTCTCGATCCGGGGAAAATGAGAATCGATTCCGCTGAAGTTTGGCGCCCCTACTGAAAACCTGTTTACTCGCCTTTAGTATTCGCGGTACGCACATTAGTAAAGGAAACTTTTCCACTTACATTCCAAAATAAAAATTAAGAAAGAAGTAGTAAATAGATGGCTATGACAGAATAATAACTTAAGTCCCCTTCTGTTCAAGGATACACTGAGAAAAATACTAGATGTGATATCAATAATCTGGATTAATTAAGTGAATTTTCATCGCCAGAACGAAATGGTCATTCCCCAGTGACCAACTATATTTATTTCATATGTTCATATATGTTATGTAGCATTAATAATATTTTCTCAATATATTTTGCATAACTTTGCAAGAATATTTTGCTTTGTATTTCTGTAAATATATATTCCATATAAAAAAAAAGATTGAATTTTTGCTTTTGTACATTTGGTGCGTAGGACGAATAATATAAAATGGGTAAAATATGCATACATATTAAGTAGGTATGTACCTATTTAAAATAATAGTTTAAAGATTAAATTAGATAATATATATATCTAATATGATTTAATTAGTATCTAAGTTGAGCGCTGTAACCTTTCTATTAATATATCTGCGTTTTGTATTATGTTATTTGTAATATTTGTAAGTTGCGAACGTCAACACAACACCTCTATTCATTACGTGCCGGTGTTATATGATTTAGTATTGTTTTATGCGTCTATGGATTAGGTACATAGAATGCATACGCGCACGTGCGTATCATCAACGTTTTCATTCGTTTATACCGTTACATGTTATATTTATAATAGTATACGATTAGAGCAGACTAGAGTTAACTGTGTATTAATTGTTGCGGGTGTGTTTTAGTTTTTGTGGTGAGTACGAGGTAAGCACAAACTTTGAACATGTCATGGCATTTATAAGATAATTGGAATGCTCAATATCGCTATGCACAGAAATCTTTTAATAATATAATTGTAGGATTTTATGCATCATATATTGTACTGCATCTACCAGATAAATTGCTAGTTGATTTGCTTAAGAGATTCATCTCGGTAGATAAGCGTCATAACCTCAATAGAGGTTAGAATACGTTGTGTGTATTTTATTGTTGTACGTAGAATGTTTCAATATTATGAAATAAAGTAAAAATAGTATCGTAAGTATTAGAATGTAGCTACCATTCCATTATTGTAAATGCTCCAAATGTATTAGTAGGTGTTGATATGTTGTACGATGTTTTATTCATGTATGATCTAATACAATTGCATTGTTTTAGAGGCCACAGGAAACGCATGAGAGCGCCACTACCGAAAGTGATAAAAGCCATAGGGTTGTTACCTGGCACCAGCCAAGGCTAGACTTAAAAATGAGTATTTTTCATTTTTATTGGCTTATTCAAATAAAATGATAATAAATACGTTTGTTTTTTATTTAAACACTTCAATTAAAAAATAGTGATTAATTTGATAAACCTTCAGTATGCTATAAAAGATGCCAGAATTAGTTGATTATTAACTTGTATGGTGAGTGTGAAAAACAAGTTTTCTCTTTTAGACAACTCTATGTATGTTTCAACTTTTCGTTTATCGACGTTATACATTCTAATAACCAAGAACAATTTTAGTTCATTTTGACAAATTAACTAGATTGCATAAAAAATCTCAATTTTCATATAAATAAAATATATAAATATATAAATAAAAAAATATGAAAAATATATTCAAAAACCTCTCACGAAAAATATTTATAAAATATATTTTTAAAATATCTATGTAATATTTCTGGCTGTTAGGGTTGTTATGATAAAATATTATTTACAACGTTTGATTGAGTAATAACAGGATTTATTAGTGAAATAAATTAGTTTTCATTATTATAACAAATCATTGTACATAAGTCCATGGACAATATTTGTTATGGTAACTACATTTTCGTACGTATTTTTATTATATATTTTTTTAATAATATGAATATGAACGAATATATAATGTTATTCTTACGTAAAATTTTCAGAAAATTATTCACGATATAAACGCAATAAAGTATTAAATGATCCTTCTTCGTTAGTTCAATGATTTGCAATTTATTGCAAGAACAGATAGCATACCCTAATGAAAGGTGTATGGCAGTGATTCAATTACCGACTTACGCAGCAATCGCTGACTGAGTGAGAGTTTAGCGTGGGGCCTCTAAAGAGCGTGCATCTAAACTCTTAGGGGGAAATCGAAAATAATACGATGACACGATACTGATAAAAGTGAATTTGCTTTTGGAGGAACACTAAAGACGCTTGATAAGCAGAAACCACATTTCTATATAATTAATAAATAAATACGTGTTACAGATATTTTCGTTATTTAAATAACAACTTTATGTTATAAAATATATTACGATTGCTTTACTAACTAAATTATCAGAAACACCTTTTTTCATCAAAAAAAAAAACCAGGAACTTGTTTTAATTGACATGTCACCGTGTCCAGATTATAGAAATAAATTTATAATTTACAGACGAAAAATCAATAAGCTTACTCTATTTTCAATCAACGTCTCGTAATCGTTACTATACTGATCCGATTCGTTGATACGTTGGACACTAATACGCTCCTATTTCTCATGTCCGATAACAAATAAATCAATATCGTCAGATATAAGGCTAAATACATATTTTATAGCGCGAAATTGCTGTAAAACTCGTTACGAACGAGGAGTAATAAATTTAGCATAGATATACTTTAACAATTATGAAAGTAACTAAAGAAAGTTAGGAATGATATACAACAAATTTGATTATATTGTATATCCCAATTACTGCTATAAAATATAAAAAAAAGACATACCACGTGTATATACGATATGTTACATTATCATTAAATACATACAGGGTTAGGCAAATCCTTGATATAAATATACTAATCGAATCCCCGATTTACGTTTAATTAAATGCGAAAAGTCTTACTAAAATTAAAGTAGCCATATTAAAGATATTCGAATAGATCCATACATTTGCCTAACTCCTAATTTGGTAGTGGGGAATCTAGCAAAAAATCTTGATATCAACTAAAGTTCTTTATTTTTCCATATATAAATATGAACGATAAATAAAAGAATGTAAATTCGAACAATGAAAGGATTTTGTCACATCAAAGCAAATAGTCATTGTAAAACAACGAAAGAATATTATGGAATAAAAAACAAAAGTTTAAAGATCATCTACTGGGTAATAGTGACGAATTAAACAATTGTAAAATAATATTAATAAAACGTATACTTTAAACATGAGAAAACAAAAGTGATATCAACAAGGACTCTTT
The DNA here is from genome assembly GCA_004143645.1 of Protaetia brevitarsis. NCBI lineage: Eukaryota > Metazoa > Arthropoda > Insecta > Coleoptera > Scarabaeidae > Protaetia > Protaetia brevitarsis. The sequence continues at coordinate 58,312 of RXPK01004292.1, forward strand.
CTTTTTCCTTTATAAAAATAACTACAATCCAAATTTTCAATTCTCATTTTACTTGTGCATTGCAATTAAGTAGTGATGGATTTCTAAGAGGCAAACTCCTATTTTGGAGCAGCTATTCAATATCAAAAGGTGCTACTTTTTGTATAGCGGTTTCCTGATATAGTAATTTACGTTAGCAGCTACAACCTGTTTCTGTAAATGTTTCTAAATATTATGTTGTGTAAAGAGAGTATCTTGCGTCGGTTTAGATCGGAATCGCGCGCGTTTTGTCATATAGGGATATTTAGATCGTCTTGATGACTTCGGGAGGCGCGTGGCACAGAAAGGCCTAATTTTTTTTTCAATGATTAAATTAATTATTTTTTTACAACACCGGTGAAGAGTGGAAGTAATAATTTAAATGAGTAAATTGATTTTTAATTTTTTGATAATTTATTAATTTGTTGCATGAAAAACATTTATTTACAACAGATTAATTAAATTACAAATCACATGAAAATATGTGATTATTAAATTGAAGAATTTAGTAAATTTTTGTCAAATAAATTTGAACAACTTCTCTTATTATTAAAATCACATTGATATTATTATAATAATTGACACTAAACTATTGCAATTAATGTTGGTTGTATTTTATTCTAGTAGTAAACTTTGGTGGTAACTTGTAACTGACTGTGAAATGAGTGTCCCTGTTACTTCCTTTTTCCATACAGAATAATCTCTTGGTGGCAAATGGGCAAAAAAAAAAAACTTGTAACTGAAAGACTAACAATAATTTGTGTATAGTGTTGCTATTTATATGAATTTGAGTGGTGATAAAGATACAAGGAGCAAAGATAAATACATGAAAGCTATATTTATTTGATATTATAAATTCAGGAAACATTTTATTGCAAAACAACAATTCATGTTTATTTTGTAGCACTAACTACGTACCATAGAAGTTTTTTACCGCTAAAAAAAATGTAAAAATGAACTAACAAACATAATAAAGAAGATATTTCTAAAAATATTTATATTTTAGCGGTGTGTTAAATAAATGGCAAGCGTACGCGCTAAAAAAAAACCCTCTGGAAATAACAAATATACGAACATCGCATCGCTTAACGTAAATAACAGAATAAAAGATAGAATAGAATAGAATCTTTATTATTAATGGCACAATGGTGTGTATAATATGTCAAATCAAAAAAATAATATTAATATAAAATAAATAAACATACTGAGTTACATAATAACATTAACAAAATAACATAATTCTCTTGTGCAAAATAAGCAGCATTGCATAAAAAAAAGTATTTATAAAAAGAAATCATTTAGAGAATAACAAAGACAAAGAGACAATTTTATTCCTAAGTAATAATACTTATCTTGTGTAACAACCCCACACAATGTAAGTTTCGCTGATTAGTTTTCCTAGTTTTTATATCGATTTTGGTTGAGAAATACCTATGCAAAAAACATAATACATTATAGAAACTCGTATGAAACGTAACCCCTCAGAACCTATTACTAGTTATTATTGTTACTTGTGACAATCACCGTTTTATAATTGATAGAAAATACCAATTTGTACTTTTCCGTTCAAGAAACTATACTTTTTCATTTATTAATCAATTATTTATATTAATAGATCATTATTAGTTACGAAAATATATATATACAATACTTCGGTGCTTATGTATATATATCCAAAGCTATTTACATACGTATTGCTGTGGTTTAGACAACCCAATTTGCTGGTTATTGGTTGTGTTCCTTGCTAAAACAGCTGTTGTTCAGTTTATCGAGAGTTTTTCACAATTTTATTTTGGTTTGTATAAATTTAGTTGAAGAGTTTATTGAATCATTTTAATTTATTTAGTGTTAAATTTTTTTTATTAATCCATTCATTCATATGTCTATTGTTTGCGTGTGCTGTTTTAATGCGGATTCTATTCAATTTTGTCGCGTGTTTACGACTGCGTTGTACGACTTTGAGAGAGGGATTTTTGTTAGAAAAACAGTTGTAGAGGTTTGTTAGGGACTTCCTTGTTCGACTATTGACGTGAGTAAACGTATTTTTGCTTATCTTTGTTGCCATTTTGTATTTCATTTTAATATTGAAAATTTTCGCATTCATTGTCTTTTATATAGCCAATCAAGGAATTCATATCGTAATAATTGTCAGTATATTGGAGTGTGCACATTATAGACATAAGATCAATTATTATTTTTGTTTAGGAAGATACATTTTAGTTTATTTTTTCTCATTATAGTTTAAAGAGTTAATTTTCTGTTTTCCAATTTTGCTGATTCATTTTTATTTATCAATCACCTTGTTTGGGTGAGTAGAAGCATCGTTCCTGCATTTACTTTATTTTTTGTAATTTTCTGGTAATTGTCCACACTTAGTTTTGTTAGTTTGTGAAACCACGTGAATAGAAATTCAAAGGTTGTGTATTTTAGGTAATCTTCCTGAACAAACAAAACTTTTGCTTTGCATAGGAAATAGCATTGTCCTATTTTAATTTAGAGTCAAGTGCAGTTTTCTATTTTAGGCCAGAACCTTCACTACAAGGTTTTTTTCTGCACAATCTGTAATTTAACCCGTTGTTGAAATAAATTGATTGTTAATTAGCGTTTTTGGGTTTAAAATTCTGTTCTTTTATTTCATTTTAAAATCTTTACAATTTTTCGGGTAATTAAGCAAGTCTGATTTCATTCACCCACATTTTACTTTTCGTGAGGGTAACTCTGAGGTTATTAGTTCTTTTGCGTTATTTAAAAATCTTATCCGTTGAGCTAGCTAATTTTATTTTTATTTTTCATTTTAAAATTCAGTTTTGCATTTTCATTTAATTCAATCAGTACACAGCAGTACGTAAATGTATATATATCTCTACTCCTTACTGAATCAAATAGAGTTGTCCGCAATATAAATACATATAAATATTGAATGAATTGGTAACAAAAGACACTTTGAGGCGGTGTGCAAAGTTGTAGCAACAGTTATCTGTTTAACGAATATTTAAGGAAAACTGCTACAAGAAGGAACAGCTTTATTAAACTGCTAACCAAAAGTAGCAGAAGCAGGTTGTAGCTGCTAACGTAAAGAAGCAGTTTTAAACATCACTACAATTAAGTCATTGTTTTAAGAAAATAATTTGCGTCATTAAAAAAATATCAGACATGAAGCATTCAATTTAGGAACAGCTTTGTTTTAGTAAGGATATAAAATGTTTTTTAACCTCGAAGTGTTCGAAAATTCCCCTTTTGGAATGAAACAAGGTGATTTTCAGATCAAAATAGTTTACTTTAATAATCGATGTAAACCGCAAACGTTGCAGTTTGATTTCAGGTAAATATATGCACATATTTAATTTGTGTGTATGCATACATCGTTCGTAAGCATTAAATTTCAACAAACAAACATCATACAAAGTTTAATTAAATATTTACATATTTTGCACGTCAGCAAATCAACACCTGCTGCTGTTACGCAAAGGAATTAAACATTACTAATACATAGATAGTGCAGGAGATTAGTTCAATGTAATTTGCTGTGGTGATCTGATGTCGTTTCTCGTCCTGATTTGATAAAATTTTACATAATTTAATAGCTGTCGTAACAATGACATGGCTGGTAAAACTTTGAAAGGAGTTAAATTGAATCCTAGGTATTAAATATGTCGTTTCAGTCACTGCACGAACCAATTGGAAACTAGTTAAATTTGATATATTTAAAAACTTGATAAAATCCTGATACCAAAGGTCAATGCAAGTATTTCGACATTAATATTATTAATGTTGTTCTACCCAGGTATAAAATTCAATTCACTCTGATTTTCCCTATACGCATATGAGAGAAAGGAGAAGACCTCAATCATCGCATCGCTGAATGTAAAATATATATTCTAAAATAAACCATTCGAGATGAGGAAAAATGAGAACGAAACCTAATAACTCTACGCTAAAATAACAGTATTGAAACCGGCTTACTAACAAGGAAATACAACCGAGAGAGAATATGGAAAGGCAATGTTATTTAATGAAAGAATAAATATACATATATTCAAATTTGAAAGCTAGCTTCAGAATGAGTGCGGAAGGAACAATAATAAAATTTTCAAAAAGAGTTTACAACGAAGACAAGGATTAGTGAATCGTTTTTATTGTTTGCTAGAAAGGCAAAAAAAAATGTGCTAGATGGATCAACGCTGGATGATGAAAAAAAAATAAGGTTTTTTTCTGTTTTAAAAACTTGCAAGGAAACCTCGAGAACTGTATTTCGCCGATTCTATAATGAAACTTTGTCAGTTTTTGTAGACTTCATGGAGTGTTACACAGCGATACGTTCTGTTGCTGCAGAACTTCATCTTTAGCAACTTAATCTTTATTGCTATGTGTGGAATAACAAAAATAAACACAAAACAGCGTCAATAAAAAAAAGAGTGTCCATCCATCTAAAAATTTATCTAATTATCAAGAAAAAAATTATCAACGAAGTAACAAGATATCCAATTCAAATAAGTTGTTTGTTTAGCTTGAAACTATTAAAGGTAGTATAATATTTAATGTGATCAGGTAATTTATTAAACTTACCATCCTAGCAAGAACAAACTTTTTTAAAAAGATATGGTTTTATGAATCGGAGGTAGCATGTAGTTCTCTTGTCTGGTATTGTAGTTACATTGGTAGAGTATCAGTTGAAAATTCCGATTTGTACTTAGAAACAAAACAAAGCACCTCAAGTATATAGATATCAGGTTACTGGGGATGCAACTGAACGGAATATACAGTCAAAAACTCCTTTATTAAATATCTAAGCTTTCACCAACATCCTTGGCTTCATCAGAGAATATCTATTAACAATCAGGCAACAATAAATTTTACAGCTAATTAAAGTGAAATATTTACTAATTAGGGTTGAATTAGAGTGGCAGTAGCAGGCGAAAACATGAAACACTCTAATTAATAAGTACTTTACTTTAATTGGCTGTATATTTTATTGTTGCCTGATTGTTAACAGATATTCTCTGATGAAGCCAAGGATGTTGGCTAAAGCTTAGATGTTTAATAAAGGAGTTTTTGACTGTATACTCTGTTCAGCTGCATATCCCCACTAACCTGATGTCCCAACAAGTTTAGCTGGTACTTCTTCCAACAACATAGAGGGTGTTTTAAACGGCGTTTGGGTCACTTTTAGTTTGTCATATTCCATACAAGAGTATTTAAACCATAACTTTAATTAATCATAGTTTTTTTTGGTGTTCATATCATTATTACTGATATTATAATTTCCTTTAATTAATTAATTAAAATGTTTTGCTTTTTCTTTAGTATATAATCATTTTGTATCCTTTCTTTTTTGACATGTTTCTATACTTTGTGGTCTGCAGAAATAAATTCTTACTTACTTATTTACTTTGAATCAATATCAAGAGAAATTTGATCAATAAAATTGTGTAATGCAGTGTTCGCAGAGTCCAAGGAATCCGTGCTAGTAATAAACTAAAAAGGTGAAACTTATTAAAATAAGAAAGTAACATCTCGTTACTCCCAATCAGCTTTCAATACTGATGGATCTATAATTATCAAGGCAGTGACTATATATGTATAAGTAGACTGATCAAGTCCATATAAAAGCGAAATAGCTCTAAAAATTGTCGATAGATGTCGATAACATCCATAAATTACCATATATGCAGTTCGATAGTTCTCGGATAAAGGTGTGGTCAGCGCTATCTAGAGATAAATTTACCAAACCAAGTAGGGTATAGGTATTTTTATTGTGGGTGAATATCTGTATAAAAATCCATTTCCATTTTCTAATTTTCAAATGTATTTATAATACATACAATAGTTTGATAAGTTATAATAATAAATATTACTCATTGTTATACGATTAATAATATGAACTGTTAATATTCAACTTTTCAAACCTACGATAGACAGTGCTCGTATATGAGGGAAAATCTCTTTTAGAGGGAATTTTGAAAGTTAGAGGAAAAACTTTTGTTTAGAGGAATTATTGAATTTATTGATGATTTTTTTATTTATTTGCTTTAGTTTAATTAATTTGTTATTGTATCGTGCATTTATTTTAATTTATTGACAAAAAGTTAATAAATTTGTATTTACCGCCTAAAAAATCAGGAACTGCAATATCAAAAGGGGAATTCTACTTGTCGGCGACGGGATTTATCAATCAAGATACATACGGAACACTGATACGATTCAAAGCAAAGACCGATTGTCGTTAGTAATGAGTAGTGGTCAAAACAAAATAACTCTTCAATGTAATCGTTTCTTCTTTGGTATTGTAATTGAAATCGAATAATATACAAATATAACTATAATATACATATGTATGATATGTAGTACGCAGAGCATTACGGGTATTATGCCAATAGAAGAGTATTCTTTCATAATTCATCACCTACATATGAGTTGTACATAATGAAACATTTTGTACTAATAAAGCCTGTAAAAATTCTTTTATTTTTCTGGTAACATCTGTTTAGAATTCTATATTCTCTGCAGGTAACAATAATAATTTATAGCATATTATAATCCTGTTAGAGGATTATAAACGTTTTCTTCAAATAATATTGTAAAAATTCCACCATATGTTTCTCTAACGCTATCGATTCAATAGGCCTTTGTATACATTTTTTGGGTGGATATTTACGTGTTTATTTTACTTTATTGCTGGTATTTTCTTATCATCTAAAGAACATGCCGCGCCGTTACCACATATGTAAAAGGTATTTATAATATATTTATGTATAAAAAATTGCAAACCCATCACATATATACTTCCCTATCGTATAAAAAAGTGTCATATCAATTTTATTATAAACATCAGATAATTAAAAATTATTTTTCAAAAAATGCTATTTACAAGAATCACACCTGTCTATACGAGAATTTTAAATCGTAAAAATATTTTTTTTGTTTGCTATAATTGAAAACCTAAAAAATATAAATGGCATATCATTTTACATAGTTCGACTAGCATACAAAATGCAGCGCAAATTTGAAGTAAAATAATTTTACGAATTTAAATTCCTTGTTGGGTAAACATCCGGCAGCTTTGCGATCTACACTTGCGCCTCACTAATCCCCTTATCATTTTTTACACATCTGTGATTGTTTACTTTTATTTATGACTTTTACTATTAATACGAATTAATACGAATACTCATGATCGATTTTGTCCCACCTTACTACATTAAAATCTGGTCACTTTACAATATAGGAAATGCAAACGTACGCAACTTTTCATTATTCCGTTTGTTTTTCCCACAACTTAAATATTGGCTTTTGTTGCTTACCATGCCTTTCACGTGGTAACAAACTACCATTAATACGGGCTAAATCCAAAAAAAAAATCATTTTATGTTATATGCTACCGCGCTATCTGTGAACTAAATGCCCTCTACTCATGTGTGCTGCTCAACTCATCACCTGTAAACACGGTTCGGAGCTAAGATAGGCATTCGCTTCCCCCGCCAGTTTTGGATGTAGAAACACTAGTGACATCTGGATTTGCCATCCAAAGGGCTACTTTTAAGCGCAACATTTTTCCCATAAGCTTAATCAATCTACTTATATATAGTCAATGATCAAGGCACTCTGTATCACCCCTTTTTATAGATGGACATAGCATTTACTATTTTTAGAATCACAAGGAAAACTCCCTGCTCAAAAGAATAATTTATTAAGTAGCAGAGTTCAGTTAAGATATAGTATTTGCACACATTTTAATTATATGTATACAAGGAAATTGAGTCGTGTCTAGCAGCTGTAGGGTTATTTAATTTGTTAATTGCTCTTAATAATTCACGTTCAATAACAGGAGAAGTAAAGAAACAGTTTGAAGTTTCCCTAAGTTGATTACTATTACCTATATTAAGACTATTTGGGTAGGAAGGAAATTGAATAAATTTGCTTTGAAATTCGGTCTAAATTTTGTTTAACCAAAATAAGTTTCAAACGATGGGAGATAGAAAAAAAGTTTCAACGACAAACATGGCGCGCTTATATAGTCCTTTCGATAGGTATAGCTATTTATGTACAGGGTGTTACAATTAGAATGGAACGACTTATTTGATGGAGTTTCAGAAATTGGTTATAATCTCTCTAGTTATCATAAAATACTGGATACTGAGGTGATTTAGGTAATTATACAGGCTATCAGGAAATTCTTTTCATATTTCCTTATTCTAATATATTGTTGTTATAACCTCAATAGCACCGTATGCCTTTTAAAGGATAAATAATGCTTGTTCGGCACCCCTACAGAGGAAGATCTGCCTCTCATTCACAATTACGGCCCCGAAAGAAAAAAAAATAATAAAACTATCACCGTAACTGAAAATGCAACTATTTATGCTCAAGTTACAAGATGTAGTTATAAATAAGCAAACTAAACATATGACTAGAGACCGGATTATATGCAAAGTGCAAAGTGCAAATACCTGATTGATCAACACGCTAAAACTCCATCACATATTGAAAAATGTGAAAAACTAAAGCGATCCGCATGTGTGCAGCAATCTATGCGAATATGTGTAGCATCAACTTCACGAAACTCAGAACAAGAAGAATATAATGCGGATCGTGTTAACGCATTATTCGTTCTCATACCATTAGCAAGATTAAACAATGTTAATTTGAAATCATTTCTGCAAAAATATTGCAAACATAATATACCTAACAAAAGTACCTTACGAAAAAATTATGTCACATCTTGTTACCAGCAAACAATAGCAGAAATTCAACAATTGGTAGGGAATAATTTTATTTATATCATGGTAGATGAAAGTACGGATAAGTGTGGCCGTTATTGCCCATTTGTTATAGAAATTCTTCATGAAGATATTGTAGGTAAATCATATTAATTTATTGTAAAAACTTCAAAAACAATAATGTGACAATTGACCATTCGTTCAAGAAGGTTTATCAAATTTCTTTTTACCTGAAGTATACCTTGTGAAAAAAATGTTCTAATGTTGTTAGACGCACCACACATGGTAAAAGACATGCAAAATTTAATTTTTTTTTATAGTAACATTATTCGTACCACTTGTTTAGCTCATGGGTTCAATCGTGTAGCCGAAGACATTAGGAATCAATTCCCTTTGATTAATGATTTAATTAGCAATGTCAAAAAAGTATTTTTAAAAGCACCTTTGCGAATCCAATTTTATAAGGAGCGGCTTCCCGGTGTTAAGTTGCTTCCCGAACCGATTATTACGAGATGGGGTACATGGTTAGAGGCTGCAATTTTTTCGCCGATAATTTTGAAGGAATAAAAAATGTAATTTTGAAATCACTGCTGACTGGATTGCTCTAGAAAAGTGCAAAAAGATAGTAACATCAACAGAATTGCTACAAAACCTTTTGTATATTAAGTCAAATTATAGCTTTGTTTCAAGTTCCATTCGTAAACTAGAAACGCAAGGGATGTCGCTCTCGGATCAGTCGAAATAGTAGACGAATTTGATATGCTATGTAAGAGGTAAGTGGTACAATAGGTAATTCTATATACGATAAATTTAAAAAAGTTTAAATAAAATGCGGTGTTTGAATTGAAGAAAGTTACGAAAATTTTGGAAGGTGAAACAGTAAACGATTTCGACTTAAATTTTAGTTTAGAATGTATTGCAAATTTAAAAAATGCACCAATTACATCTGTGGATGTCGAAAGAAGCTTTTCTATTTCGAAACACATGTATTCTGCTAGAAGAAAAAACTTTCCTTTACACAATTTTGAAAAACATTAAATTATAAATTGTTTTAGAAATATTATTGTGAAAAATTTTTGTGCAATAAGTTATATGTTTAAATTTCTGCTCTTATTTATTTTATGTAAAAATTTTGCATATTGTCGCATTTTTTTTGGCATATATGCCCCAGGTTCATGCATATTTTCTCAAAAATCGATGCATATATTCCAGTTTTCTTTGCATATAATCCGGTCTCTACATATAACATTTATAAGCTACACATAAATATTCCCTTAAACTCACATCAAGAGCCTGCAAGATGTCTGGACCTTTCCTTTCGATTCACAATTGCCTAGGCAAGTATAATTATTTCCTTCCACGCGAAAGAGGCCGTAGAACGAGACTCTAACTGCTGATGTCTTTAGGCGATCGACTAGACTAGAACTTTATAACCATTAGCGAACTCAAGGGATGTTTTTGCTACGGCTTCCATTGTTGCAATGGCGGTATATTTTGGTTGTTATCACGATTCGATTTGATAGTACATTCGTTAATTACGACGGCGTATCCTAAGGCTAGTAATTACGCAACTGAATAAACCAACGAGCATAATAGTATCTTGCTAAATTATCTCGAAAAGGGAATAGAGAGGATGTGTTTAACAATTTAGCATCAGGAGAGAGATTGCCAAATGATAATCAGCAATTTGAACCGGGCGGCGCTGTAAAATACCGCATTTGTACAAAACAAGGTTTAATTTACACACACTGTTGGTAATGAAAGTAAATATCAGTAATTAGTAACATTTAAATTTATTTTGGTGGACTTCATTGGATTTCGTTAAGTAAACCAACAAAAAGTATTTAGTTATAAGTTCCTGTGCGCACAGTGAATGCAAGAATGCAGAAAAATGCAGAAATCTTCTGCAGGATTTCTGTAGACAGGTTTGCTTTCACTGTGCGCACAGGAACTTATAATATAATACTCTTTTGTTGTTTACTTTAACGAAATCCAATGAAGTCCACCAAAATAAATTTAAATGTTACTAATTACTGATATTCACTTTCATTACCAACAGTGTGTGTAAATTAAACCTTGTTTTGTACCTTAATTATCATTGTAATATTTAATTTTAAAACATTAAAGTATAAAAAGAAACTCCCAGGCATACGGATTATAGGCTTTACATCTATGCTATTACTGACTTGTAAGCTAGTTGCGTATTTAGATACTTATGCGACATGTAAAACTATATTTCGGGTACAAAAAAATTATATCTGGCCTTTTATGGCTAATATTTTACAAAAGTTCTCTAAGGGAGCCCCATTATCAACTGACAAAACCGGAATCAAATCTGAGCTTAACATTTTGCGTGTTTTAGTCTAGAAAAGCAGATGCGAGGTTTTCTGATATAAATCCTGACTTGTTCGTCTTATACTTACATACCCACACATGCCACTTGTCTTGAAACAAACTTCTCTAGGTAAACAAGCTGCGCAGAGATCAAAATGTGGACCGACTAGTTCGTATGCGGGTGCAGAGCATGGGTATGAAGAGTTAATATGTTATGTTATTGGAAACAAACGAACAGAGCTATGAGGCGGCCGCCAAATATCATGGTCACGAATTACTCATACGAAAGAAATTCAACTTCGGTTTGTTGAATGAATGTCGGCCATTATTACTTCATCTCATTGTGTCTGACTTCTAACCTTAAACACTTGTAATTCTAAATATGATACAGGTAGGAATTTTATGAATATTTCCCACTGCTTTTGATAGGTTTCCTATAAATTCCCACGTTCTCTCCACTATCATGACGATTTTGCCACTTTTTTCGCTAATATTTCGCAGTTGCAGTTACCCGCCAATAATGTTAAAACGCCGTTATCTATACTCTTCAAAACGTAAGTAATAAATTTTGATTTTTCAATTAATTTACTAGATTTGATTCAAAATTTTCGTTGTTTTAATTATTGATTATACCTAAGATTCATTGAAATTGCAAATTTCTGGGTGTCGAAA
>RXPK01004293.1:0-24760 GCA_004143645.1 Protaetia brevitarsis
ACCTTCCACTTATAACAAATTCAGAAGAAGAGATCATGGAACTTGCCGATCAACTCGGGGGTGATGAGTTTGAGGATATCAGGCAAAATGCAATTCATGATCTAATAGATTCTCACGGAAACTAGCTAACCGAAGCAGAACTATTGGAGTTGATAAAAGCCAAACAACAGGACTTCAAAGAAGGTGAAAACGAAAAGCATGAAATCTCAAGCAAACGTTATGCATGTTCATTGCTTTATCCATTTTTACCACAGCCAAGAAGTTCTCGTCGAAACAGTTAAAAGAAATTTTAATCTTACAACAAAAACTTAACAACAAGCTTATGTTGACAACAGAAAACGATTTCTAGCGTTTATCAAATCAAACCAAAGACTACACTTTTCAAAAAAAGTTCTGTTCATGTATATAGCCACATTTTATAGGTAATACAATTTCTGATGATGCAATAATAGACATTATACCGTTACTTTAAAAAAACAATACCTAATCGTTATCGTCTGCAAATCGAAGCAGAACGCATTGCGTCACACCTTATCTTCCCCGCATTTCGATAGCATATCTACAGCGGATTGTATTTTGTTTGAATAAGCCTTCTAAAGAAATTTCGGAACGATTTAAGCATAAATCGACGGCTGGTTTAACCTTCCCCTGTGATAATTTATATATAATAATAATCCCAAAACGCGGCACTACCTGAGAGAAGCGGTGTTAGGTGCGTGCAATATATGTACTTACATTACACATTGCAGATAAGATACGTGAAGCACAAACACGCTTGTAATAATCTAAATGACAGTAGATAAGATTTATCCCAACAAACACAGATAATGGCATGAATTAATCCCTGTACTTTTTTTTAACTAAATTTGTTCGTATGTACTTGGTGCAATTATAATTCATATCATGTATTTTATTTGCCTTGCATATGCGGTTTGGTTATTATTTGTGGTAGCAACTGAATATTACAGAAGAAATATCAGTATATATATATATATAATTTTTTTTCTTAAAATTAAACAAGTGAAAATACGTTTTTTTTAAAATTATTTCTAGACTATGTATGAATTACATATAGCATTGCTTGCGCCATCTACAATATAAAAGGACAAGAATTAGGTCAGAGTTGATGAAAATATGCTTAATATATTTGACTTCATATAAAATATGCATACAAATTAGATAGATTACTCAGGTAGTTTGTATCGTTCTTAACGAATACAAGATTCTATTTATTTCATGTATTTGAGTTCCATAAATAACGACATAAAAGAACTTTTTCTAATTAAAAAAGAAAAATAATTTTGCGATGATATGCACAGATGGGTGATGATCTAAAAGTTTCTTTTTGCATGATGTTCTACAGTGATTCCTAAATATCAATCTTATTAATTAAGAGAAGTTGTTCGAGTTTATCAGTGCTATATTGTACTTCATTTAATGCTAATTGCATTACTGATCCAGAATTTATTGGCAATGAAAGATTGTGCACATACAAAATTGGTTGTAGCGCGTGTGGTAAAATTTACATTGGACACACAGAGCGTGCGATCGGAACTAGGTTTAAGGAACACATAGCAGGTTATCGCTATGGGAGAGTTGAATTATCTAGCGTTGCGCAAATATATAACGGACATAAGATCGATATAAGACATTGAATTAGTGAAAAATGTACAATTACCGAAATAGGTAGATGCATACGAAACAACATTCAAATGACTTATTATTGAACCGGAAAGTAGCACCTCTCCACTACTCAAGTTTGATAGATTTATGAGAATAGAAAGGTTCACATTTAGCTGTTATGTTTTACATCAAATAACCTAATTTGGTTCCAGCAATATGGTGCACCTCCACACTATGAAATTAATGTTGGCGGGTTTTTAGATGTGATATTCTCTAATAGACGGATTGGGAGGAGGAGAACTCTCTCGAGTGGCCACCTAGGTCTCCTGATATAATCCTTTAGATTATTTTTTCTTGTCGGGTTATTTAAAATCTAAGGTGTATTTAAATAGACCGAATAATTGAAAGGATTTAAAAGAGCGGATACGTAACAAAATCTATTTAATTCCTCAAGTAATGTTGGAAAATGTCCAAGAAGTAATTATTTTTCAGCTTCGGAAATATTGTGGAGCGAATGGGCGACGCGTTGAACATTTAAGAAGAATTTCAGTGTTTTCAAACTGAATCATATTTTTTCCCCAATTGCACTACATATTTAGTTTTTGTTTCTGTTATTAATATCTCAAAAACTATTTATAATAAACCTGCGAATGGGGCGGTAAAGTCTACTTAATCTTCTATCCAACACCGTAAAAATATGTGGGATGTTCCACTTAAAATAACAGGGTTGATGCAATTTCCGCTTAAACCGGTAGTGATAATCCATTGTAGTGTGGGGTCAAAAAATGGCAAACTAAAAATAGAAATTGATGTGTTCGATTATCTTTACTTGCCATAAGTTGCTAGGATTTTATTCAATTTATTGCATTCACTGTGAAGGTATAACGAACCCAAAATGAGGAGTACATATGTCGTCATCGTAATGTCCACGTATAATAGAGAAACTGAAATCATCAGTCGTGGAGGTAATTTTTCTTTACGATAGAAATTACATTAAATACTTCTGTTAAAGTGACAGGAACACCCCTAAAGCTAGTATAACAGACTTTTCTGAAGATTCCAGCGCTCAAAACGGATATGACGACATATGTATGTACTTCTCATTTTGGGTTCACTATACTGCATCACAACTTTAAACCGATTTTAACGGTTTTTAAATGTCCCTAAAATTTATTTACGCAAATGATTTTTATATCAACAGTGAGTGCGCTGTAGTGTTGAAGAAGATCACTATAACATGGGAGTCAATCTCTTCTTGTTTGTTGTTGTTTCCAGTTTTCATCTTTTCTAGGAAATTATCATTTTCGTCTTATTGAACCCACACAGATACATTGCCATAATTTAGCCGATTTTAGTATAGCAGAAATGGTCTCTGTATGAATGCTATCGATCAATTTAACCATAGTTGCTTTCTATTTGTAAATTTCTGAATCATGATTTTCAAAACGTGATTGAATGTTTATCACAATCATGTTCAGCAACTAGTATTACGAAAAGAACACACAAAAGCATACACGTTTTGAACATACTGAACCTAAAAATATTATGTTCCACAAGGGAAAGGGGTTACAAATCTTGATCACAAATCTCGCTGTAGTGGGGATAAATCACAACATTAAATTTTTCAAATAGAACATGATTCCTTTGAACAAAACCGGTTTTGTTCACTGATCAATGTTAAAAAGAAAGTACCTAATATTAAGCACGTGATTAATGCCAATAGCAGTTTTACATAGAACATCCTGGTGCATAATGCCATGCTATATTACTGGTTTCGCAATCTCATTAACGTTTCCTTTTAAAATAACACTCAAAGAACAAGACTCTGTCGCGTTCTTTCTAGTAAATATATCAACACCAATAAAGCTCGATTTATTGCCCAACATACAGAGGCATCCTCTGTTATTAGGTCACATAATTATCATAGAGGTCATAGGGGATTTCTAGTTCGAAAGGCGTTTGCAAAACGAATCATAAATAATTTTTCCAGTAGTATGTTCCTTCAATCTTCAGCTGTTAAATTCCGCATTTGTGGCTTAAATGCAGTATGGCTGACGTCTGTATTTTCGTGCATCAGCAACAGAAACACACTGAAACGCTTCACATTATTTTCTTAATGAACTATCTATCAGAAAATGATTTATTATTTTGGAATAGTTCGAAGGCTGCTCTTTGAGTGTTATTTTAAGAAGAAATGTTAGGGAGGTGGTGAAACATGTAAAATCGATAGAATTATTCGGTCGTCAACCAGATAAAGAAAGCCCCTGGGGCGTATTTCGCCTGTACTACAGTATTTATGACATATCCTTTTCAAAAACATTAATTACCTACCCAAAACTTCATAATTCAGTTAAATTGCTATTCACATTTATTTCGTTTAAAAATAAATGAATACATTCGCATTGAAGTTCTCAATAAGGATATATACTTCCGTTTGCGTTCAACGTTCCATGTCCTTGACGTATTAATGATTTGTTCTTAGCGTATCCGACGTGAATTGCATATTAAGCAACGTATACAAGTTAAATGCGATATACAATATTTATCGGCGTTAATTTATTTAACATTTATGCACACGAAAGGTATTTATTTACATGAGAAATTGACAGGCTAATAGCAATCGTGTAATTATTTATACGCAGTTGCATTACTTGAATTGAAATACGTGCAATAAATTCTTGTTAGAAGTATGCATGTGTATGCATCTATATACAGTAGAAACCACCTCTACTATGAACAAAAGAGTGTACTTCATATCTACAGGGTGATTCTCAATATATGCGACAAATTTTAAGAGCTGATTCCTGAGGTTATTTTGATCATAAAGGTTCATATGAGTATATGTCCAACACGGTTTGGTTTTAAAGTTATTGAATGTTTAAAAATAAATTATGAACTATGACTAACACGATATAATATCACAGTTGGCTCTTCAAAAACTATTGTGTTGAGAGGAAATTGTTTATTTGTCATTTCAATATTTGTCCATAGTTGTCAGAGTAGTCATTCAGTTTATTGCCAGTTTCTGTTTTCTAAAATGAATTACACGAATGCTGAGATGTGTGATATGCATTTCATTTACGGTCTTGCCAATGGAAATTCGCGTGCTGCTAGACATCTTTATGAAGAACGATACCCGAACCGTATCATCCCGCATCATTCAATATTTGTCGTCTTCAGCAAAGTCTTAGTAAAACGGGAAATTTTAAAAAGCGAACGACTGATAACGGGCACCCATCTACAGTAAGAACTCCACAAGTTGAAAAAGTGGTACTAAATGAAGTTGGGGAACATCCTACTACAAGCACCAGAAAAATTGCGTTTGCTTTAAACATTAGTCAGGCCACAGTTTGGAGAATATTGAAAGATCAACTGTTGTATCCATATCACATTCAACGGGTGCAGGCACTTTTGCCGGCACATTTTCCGTAAAGAGTGGCTTTTTGTCAATGGATGCAACACAAAATCGCACAAAATCCTGACTTTGGCTCAAATATTCTTCACCGACGAGGCTACTTTCTCTAGAAACGCGATTATTAATTTTCATAATAATCACGTATGGGCCGAAGAAAATCCGCACGAACTAGTGAATGCCCGTCATCAACATCAATTCTCTGTCAATGTGTGGGCCGAAATTGTTGGAGATATCTTGATAAGTCCACATTTTTTACCGATGTGCTTAAATGGCGAGGTATACCGCAATTATCTTGAAAAGGAGCTACCCCTATTGCTGGAAGAAGTTCCCTTGCAATTAAGATTACAAATGTATTTTATGCATGGCGGTGCTCCAGCGCATTTTAGTTTAGTTTTTGGAGCGAGTTTTTGGACAATACGTATCCAGATCGGTGGATAGAACGGGGAGGTCCACAACCGTGGCCTCCTCGGTCTCGAGACTTAAATGCTTTTGACTTTTTTCTTTGGGATCACCTTAAATCATTAGTTTATACGACTCCCATTGAAAATTTCGATGAACTGAGAAATCGTATTATCGCAGCTTTTCAAACAATTTGAAATACCCCTGGTATTTTAGAACGGACTCGCCAGTCAATACGACGGAAGATAGAAGCTTGTATTGCAGTTGGGGGCGGTCATTTTCAACAGTTAGTATAAGTTAATTTTGTTTTATTAATTATTTTGTTAATTTATAATAAAAACATTAATTATGTTAACTTACTATATTAAACAGTGTAGGATTTTAGAACTAAGCGGTTTTGGACATATGTTCTTATGAACTTTTATGATCAAAATAACCCCAGTAATCAGCGCTTAAAGTTTGTCGCATATATTGATAATCACATATAACACGTGATCGTCGACTATAGGTTAAAATATGTACTATTATACACACTATGCAATAAATTTTACACGGTGTAGTAATTATATTAAACATTAAATTGGGTACAACCACCAATATATTTCCTGTAAATTGTTTACTACAGCTCTCAAAATATATTATGTATGCCTGACATAATATTAAATATCTCAATTAATAATAACCTCGGCGTTTATTAAGCGAAAAATAAATTAAATTCATACTTCAATTAACACGCACAGAATATGGAAGCGATTACGAAATATCCTGGTGGATATTGTTCGAAAATTTACATAAATATTTGTTCAGGGTTTTTTTTTGTATTGATTTCCATTTATTGCTGTAGGTATATCCTTAAATAATAAACCGTCATGTAAATACTTCGTATTTCCATAGTTAAAAATTATTGTAATGGAAGAGGAATGTTAAATGTTTGAAGAGTTTTAATTTCCAACTAGATATAATCATGAATGTTTGATCAATTCTCAGTGTATATATATGTACACTTCTCACAGGAAAAATCGGGACACCAGCAATTCAGAATTTTAAAATTTCTTGATTGTAAATGCAACTTTCGGAGGACGTATTCACTTATCACAGTCATAAATCACTTAATTATGTATATTACTGCGATCAAAGGTAACGACTAGAAATTTAAACAGAAAAATTAATATATAAAGAGAAAAAGGTTTATGTATAGAATAAACAAATCGGAGTTTCGGTGGCGGCGTTTCCTTTAGAAATACCAATGAAAAAAAAATTACATAAAACAAAGAACTCTTGATAGCCGCTTCATTTAGAATATATTGTTTGGAGCGATTATTTAAATATTCTACTATTATCTTAAAAAAGGAATGTCACTATTTACTTAATTATATTTTAAAACTTATTAGATTAATAAAAAAAAAGGATATAATATGTAGCAGCAGACAGCTAGACGATGTCCAGGTGATGTAAGGTAATCTCTGCATTTGCAAGTCTTTCGAGGCATTTCCCTTTAGAATTTCCCTTCAGGAAGCGAGATGATCAGCAGTGATACACCTACACATCGAAAATGAATATTAGAATTTGTATATGTATACTATTACAATAGATTTTGACAGATCAAATTTGGATCCACCTTTAATTCGTGTGAACAGTTTATTTCTTTTACAGAGTATTTATTTCTGTAAATTTTTGTTTAATAATGTTTTTATATCATTGGCAGTCCATTTGCTTTGATATGTCAAAAGACAGACATGGGAATTGCTGGAAATTGGATTCTGTAAAAATTCTATTGTGTATAAATGGTTGCCTACCTTTTGGGGCACAGTAATGAATTTTAGATTGTTAATTTTTATATAGTAATAAGCGTTTAAAAATTTCAAATGTATTTTTCTAATAATTCAGAGACTCATACCTTTGTTATAAAAAAGTGTAAGGTGATTCCAGATTTTGTAATTTATATTTATTTTCACATCGTTGAAGATCTGACAATCCTGTCGATCACATGGCCATTCTCATATGTAAAACAATGGAGGGTCCTCATTCAGTTATAATAACGGAATTTATAAAAAGACAGTTGGACTCCCTGCTTGGAGACAATCGCTTGCAATTCAGTTAAAACATTTTCAATTCGAACCACTCACTAATCGAACTCAGTTCGAGGCAGACATATTTCTGTTTGTTCTCTTGAAATTAACGGCTTTTCGATAAAATCCAATTTTATCCCAAATTTCAATCTAAAAATAATTGTTAATTGTTAAACAAGTTTTTCACATAAATCTTATTCCAAATTACACACGATTTTTGGGTATTTTTCTCAACGACGACTTTTCCGAGTAATTTCCTGTCCTGAGCGACCATCCTCTCTGACTGATAATACCTATCTTCGATGTACCCGAACCAGGGCCCGTATACGACTTGAACAGTCCTGACCACGATGATCGCAGAATTCGGCTCTGTAAAAAGGTACTCCTCGTAAATCTACCTAAAAAAATAAATGTAGTTATTTCAATTCTAATCTAAATTGAACTGTACTTATAAGAAATTTTATTTTAATCCGTTCGTAGAAAATTGAGGTTAGAAATCGTTTGTAACATAGCTAAACGATCTCCAGTCACTATGGGAAATTTGTGTAATGGGTTTATATGTATTTGTTATTTTTTACGTTACGAAACCAAAATCCAGTGATTTACCATCAAGGTTGGCTATCTGTTACACACCTTTATTCAAATCTAATATAACTCCATTTGAACGGTCAGAAACCGGGATTTAAAAATTTATTTCAAACGTATTTAAGTAAGAAACTATGAATTTGAATCGCAAAAGGTGGAATCACTTAATGAAACTTTAGTGTTATTAATTAAACGAACTCACGGACTTACCTGAGATTATATCATAGACTTATGTCTGATATTAAACAAGTCAGATTTTGAATTTGATTTAATAAATAAAATCACTTTTTTTCGCACTTAAATGTTTCATTACACATAAGGGATTGAACACGATTAAAACACGACATCATCATGTCTAACACATCTTTAAACTGCTCTTAAACATTGAATTTGAGGGAGAGCACAATTGACAACATCATCCCACCACATCTCTATTGCGTACTGAGTTAAATATAAGAGTTAACGAGCCATTTCAATATTTTTTTTATGTCACCGCCCTCGATCGGAAATTTCATGTCTTGCATGCCATCTGGCTGGTGAGATAGAACGCTTCTAAATCAAATATATAATAATAGATGACACTGGCATATATAAAACTTGATTTTTTTTATTCAATTAATGAATTTCTCTTAAAATTTATTTTTTAATCCGGGCTGTATGCTACGTGTGGGGCGTAACAATATATATGTATTTAACTTGTTTGATGTTATGTAGAGATAATTCTTTTTTAAGAAAACACGTGGTGATGGAATTTTATTATTTAATATTATGTTACTTGTTAGTGCTGCTTTGATATTAGTTACTTACTTCGATTTATGCTCGCGAGTAATTAGTTTAGCAATAGACAATATGTCAGTCAGCCTCCTCAGTCTTGGATAATGTGATTTTCACACAGATTTATTGACTACACTATTATTGATGTATTAATTACTATTGTTGTTTAATATTCTTAAATAGTGTATTACTATAGTTTCCTTCTAGCTACAAAAAAATACCAAAACCAGGGTTAAGATTATCTATAAAATTCTTAAATAAAGCAATTAAGTTCGCAAAGAAATTATTTATTTTATGAACCCTCCGTTTATTGTATTTTCAGGAAATATATTTTAGCTATCGCCTGTGTAATCTGACATCGTTGATCTATTTTCTTGAGATATGGCCAACACTGGGTCTCTTTACAAAAGGACAGGTTTATTAACAATTATTAAAAATATTATTGGATTTATAATACATAACAAACATTGTAAGAAAGCATATTGTTCGTCAATCTCAGTTAGTGCTAAAATATTTATTTTTGAATTTGATACATTTAATACTTTTTCGTTGCTACTGCCTGAAGCTGTGTTACAGACTAAAAGTGTTAGCTGTATTTCAATAAAATAGAACGACATTGGATTACACAGGCCATAGTTAAGATATATTTCTTACAAATACAATAAACGGAGGGTTAATAAAATAAATAATTTCTTTGCGAAATTAATTGCTGTAAAAATGTTATAAATAATCTTAAACTGTTTTTGGTAATTTTTTTAAACATAGAAAAATATTTTGTAGTAATACAATATTTAAGAATACTAAACAACAAAAATAATGAATACATTAATAATAGTGTAATTAATCAATGTGAAAATCACATTGTTCAAAAACTCAGGAGGCTAATTGAGATATTGTCTATTGCTAAAGCAATACTCGCGAGCATAAATCAAACCAAGTAACTAATATCGTAGTAATACATAATATAATTTTAAAATCCCATCGCCATATGTTTTCTTAAAAAAAGAATTATCTCTACATAACATCAAACAAATTAAATACATATTAATACAGTATTTCTAAATGGTGCCGTCTACTCAAGAGGCCTTTTATTTGTTATATATTTTTTTTGCATTAATATTTCTGTATTCGGTATTTCTAAGGAAACACCGCCACCGAAATTCCAATGTGTTTATTTAATGTATAAACCTTTTTCTTCCTATATACATTTATATTTCTGTTTAAATTTTTAATCTTTACCTTTGATCCCAATAGTACACACAAAAAGTGATTTATGGCTTTGATAAGTGCATATATCCTCTGAAAGCTGCATTTACACCCAAGAAATTTTGAAATTCACGATTGCTGGTGTCCCGATTTTTCCTGTGAGAAGTGTACATACATTAGCTATTGGAAGCTGTTCTTTGAGATGGAAGCCTTTCATTTTAAATTTTTCGGTCACGTATCTATGAGTCGCGAAAATGTTGACTTGACTGAATCGTTGAGTTTAGGTTTTTACGATCGTAATCTATACTAAATACTTACATATGTCTTTCAGGTGTTGTCGCGTACTTACTTTTTAGGTTGACGTTTCGCGGATCAAGTTTTCTATAACTAAATTATGAACTGTAAGTACCTCTGAACAAGCTAACAGTATGATCAAGCGAAACGACAAGCCAAAAAGCAATATACTTGAAAGTCATATATACTACAACATAAATAATCATAAGTACTACAATTTTACAGAGCATAATAGGCAACCCTAACACTTGACACTGAAGGTCACTCACAAAGAAAATATATTAATTATAATTAACAATTACTTCTCCTCATTCATCTTTGAAATTTATTTCAATAAGAAATTCTAAATAACGATTGTTGTAGTAACGTTTGGTTTGATTTGAAAAGTATACATACTTTATTAATTTTTCTTTGTAGTCAGATAGAAAGTAGTAAAGTGTTTGCTTCTAACGTGTACAAGATGTTTCTGGATCTGTACTGGAATCTATACGTTTATGACGCATTGTGAATCTTATATTAAATCCAAATTTAAATAATATTGCTTTTCATAAAAAATGATTGACAAAGTTTTTGATAGTATTCCCTAAATATTTAAGACAAATATACTGAGAAAAAAGGTTTCCTTAAATCAAAGTCTTTAAAATAATAGTTTTTTTCAATTAAAACATATTCTTACAGCGAAAATAACGTTATTTATATTATTATGGTACCTATATATTTTGAAATGTATTAGAAATACTTTTCGCGATTTTTATGTGCAATATACTGGCAAGGATTGCAAAAAAATATATGGCTATATACGTTATTAGATTATGAAAATGTAAATGATACATATACTAAAGCTAAAACAAGAAACTAGAGATATACGACTTATTGTTAGTTTATTTTTAACGTTCCCAAAAAGTCATAGATAATAATAACTATACATTTTAAAATAAACCTTTAAGTATTTATTTAATTGTTTGGTTCATGTATTTTTTCAGTATCTTTTTTTGATAATAACAAAGGGAGACAAATATGTATAGATTCAGAATTTGTAAGAAGATACATATAACTATTGAAGGAAAAGTGTCAATACTTTAATATTAGATAGCGCGATACTTTGATTTGGGACAGGTAGCTTTAAAAATATAACGTTATCTATAGTTGATAGCTATTAGCTATTTTACTAAAGATGGTTTTGTCATATAAATCGTAAATATCATAGAAGTCTCCCAACAAAACTTATGTATACATACTTTTATAACTTTTATTTCATTATCATTTAATTTTCGAATTTTTGAGTATAAATAAATAAACAATATCTGCAACTAATTAATCCAGTGGTCCAGTTAATTCTACTAAAAATTTTAAGAAGCAGTATATGGTTTGAATTATACCTAACTAAACACTAAATAAAAATACTACTACAAAGTATCTAATATACATAAACATTTGCAATTCAGATATATTTGGTTAACTATCTCTTGCTCATCTTCAATCCCGGAAAATAAGCAAAACAAGAAGAGCGAATCACCATTATAAAAATAGCGATGTAAATATCGGTTGATGATTCCATACAATCGATGACAATAAGTTAAAGTGAAAACAAGAAAAATAACACGTGTCAATATTTCAACAAATCCTACTGCGCATAGGCTAGCTCCAGTCCTGCACAAAATCCAATGCAAATCGTTAGTCATTTTATATTCATGAGCGATTTAATACATTTTTCATTCCCCAGTCACGACGTTAGCGGAAAAATATTGTGCTCGAATCAAATTTGAATATGTTTTTGCTCCCATGTCCTTACATAGTCCTTCACGGTAGCGCAAATTAACTGGTTCGGCTTCCAACTCGTTAGTCTAACCATTATTTCCATTTTTTTTTTTCTGGACGCCCACCGTAGGTACGATGTACGAAAGTTAAATAAACCAAAGTTCGTTTGCTGAGGGCGTCTACAACCTCAGCTCGCAGCGTATCCGTAGGATGTAATTGTTACGTAATTGTTCCATCCGAGTACCGTCAAAATTATGTTTAATCGAAGAATAATACGCAGAGCAGGTTTTGTAGTCATTATTTACTTAGAGGTGTTCAGAAAGATAACGAAGATAACAATCACGAGAGTAATGGAGAATATTTAAACACGTTCATCAAATAGAAACAGGTCTTCGGTAAACATGTTTTAAATAAAGTCTGCGTGTTGCCGTGTTGTGTTAAATTGTTCAATTAGGGAAATTATACGCCTGGCGGTTATGCAAACTATTATACACACCTGCTGTAGAAGTTGCATACTCTACGGCGCGTGATTTACACAAAATATCTGTACTGTTAAGCAGTTAAACTTATGCTGTCATTAAAAATTCCATGTTAGTTTACGCTGTTTTGTGTAACTTCTAATTGCTGTTTCCTTGAATTTATTCTACTATAAGATTCGAACTAATTAAATTCTAACCTCACATCTCTACATGGCCCCAATCACTAAATGTAATGTAAATAGAGCATTAACATTATTTTGTTTGTCGTATCAGTGATGAACAGTGGTCTCACAAGTGAACATTTATTTTCGCTATTTCTAATTTACGTGGTGCACGTTGTTGTGTTTTATTTGGCAGGCTTACTTTTTAATCTTTCAACTTATTTATTATCTGTCTATGGGGTTCCTGTTTTTTGATAAATAATTCTTGCAACTGCACATTTTCTTTGTGGTGAATTATAAGTTAATCTTAATTATCCAGAGCATTAATGCAATCTTTAGGGCTCCATTTGGTATTTTGTGAATCCAAAGCTAAGTTGGACCCACTACCTATTTTCCTAAATGGCTTTCAATCATTATTATTAACAATGAAAAGACTTGAGTATCTTTGATTTTCGTATGAATCCATTAATATAAGTAAAGATTTTAATATGTCATTTCCGTAGAAGAAGAGACACAGAAGGTGTTGTTCAAATGATACATTCATTTCAATACAGCTAACAAGAGAATACCCTGAGCTGTTATTTAATCACCGATCGAATTGAAATTTTACACATCGGATGCTGGAATCTTATATTTAAAGGGTTAAGGCCGCTTTACAGTTGGCAATTATTTTTGTCGCGTGCAATAAAAATTGCATGCAATAGAAATAGCGCATGCTTTATTTCGTGTATTGCACGCGTAATGCAAGTAAAATTGCACCCAGCTGATCGAAATCCATTGAATGCGCATGCGCTATTTCTATTGTATGCAATAAAAATAATTGCGAACGGTTAAGCGGCCTTAAGAGTTACTCATGAAAATTCCATGATTTTTGGGTTTATGAAGTTTACACCGTTATTATCTGTGAATAAAAAAAAAATATGTACCTATTATTTAATTGAGGTTCTTAATTCGATGTACATAGACGAGACTGGTAGACAATTACAAAAAACAGAGAACTCAAAATTCATTTTATAAACATAAAATAGAAACAGGAAATCTTAGTGATTTTCAGAAAGTAAAATTTCTTCATAAATGCAGAAAAAGTAAATAACATTAAATCTTTTAGAAATCGAAAAACATAAAACACGTCACGAATTACTTTTGACAAGCTGTATCGTTATGAATTTTTAGTTTTTTTTTTTATATGTATGTGTACATTAAGTTGCATACACACGTATTTATTTCTCTACACGTAGATTTTATTTAATATTTTTTTTTTTCTCTCCAGTTTTTACATTCTCTTAAGAAGAGAACCTTTATGTCATTAACATCATCTCTCCCTCTCTGTGTCCTTTCAACCGGCAAAGTGAAACATTTCTGTGATCATTTAATTTAATTGTTAATTATTTTGTTCTACTCATTACTTAATTACATAAAATCTTAAATTCCATTTACCCTAACTATATATATATATATATACACAGTCCTTCAATTGTAATACTTATACAGTGTGTCCACAGATGGAGTTGACAATAGAAATAATAAACAAAAAAAATTGAATTGGAATTAATATTTGGGAAATAAATCTTGCTTGGTCTGAAACTTATTTATTGTTTGCTTTCAAGTTTTTAAGATCTAGTAGGCCTTTGCAGATGAGTCAAAAGTATTTTCGTTTCAGGTAAAGTACTTTTTTCGTTCACAGTATGCTAAAATGTTGCTAAGAAATGTTCAGAATGAATTGATGATGATTTTGACCGTGTGCGAATTTTCAGAGTCATCGACATAATTTGATAAGATCCATTGTTTGTCAATTTCGTTTTAGGCGAAGTACTATTTGCCACTGTGAAGGCAGGTATACCAGTTAGTTATGTTACTAAGAAAAAAAAATGGTCAGGCCTACTTTGATAATCATGATGTAATTAACAAATGCAGCCATATACTTCAGTTTTTTTTTTATTTTATATCTGCACCCTAATTTCAGAGTTCTGATTAAGCAAAGGGAACGTTACTGCCATTAATTTTATCGTGTAAATTTCCGTTTGTAGGCACTAGATAGATTTCAGTCAGACGTTTTGGAAAAATATTCCATAACTTATTATGTAAATTCAAAAATTCCATAGCACACCGTTGGTTACAAAATTTATATCACGTAATTTTGCAATATTCTTGTGCTTAACTTGTACTAACTTTCCATCCAGCTGAATACTGTCCATTGCATGCAGCCTGTCACGTGAACTTATAATCGCACTAAATTTCTGCGCGGATGCTAGAGGTGCGAATTTTGGCAATTATTTTGGTTCAGCCCGTCTTTGTGTTAGCTTGCCCAGCGCGGCCCATCCCGTCACATTTGCCAGTCCAATCCGCGCACTCTCCCCCCATTCTCCGCAATCCCATACAACTTCAAATCAAGACTTTCAGAAGGGGCATGAACATTGAAGCGGATTTGATTAAAGAGTGACAGTAAATAGATATAAAATACATTCACATAAATTCACCTCCTAGCTCACGAGACTGCTCAAAGAGGGCGCTAGTGTACGGTGAGTGGAAATTTCTAGCGCGAATCCAATGGAATCTTCAGAAAACATGTAGAATTCTTCGCGAATCCGCGCGGCAAATATAAAGACACGCGCGAATGGTGACCATGTGACCAGTCAGTCTGTATCGGAGAGCGCATAGTGAAAAGTCGAAGCGAGAGATCAAGTGGTGGTAATAACTCAGATAGTGGTTTAAATTAATATTAGTGAATATAAATTGCAATTAACTAAATTAGTTTAATACGTGTTTTTAGGTAGCATTTAGTTATTTATTAAATATATCGCTAGTGTGATTATTTAAACCCCGAAAGCGTTATAATACAATGTAAACAGGCATTGTCTATATTACAATGGAATTATGCTTTGAATTGTATATTTCAAAATTAGAGATCCGTATTTAATTGATACAGTTATAAATAGTGATTGGATATGTGTATATGTATTCCATTGTAATCAACATAAATGGTGCTATATGATGATACAATACAACGATTTGCTAAGATTATTATAAACTAGTTGCGAAATAAATTTGGCCTGAAGAAGATTAAGGAGGTCTCATTACAAAAAAAAGTCTACGCGCTCGGCTAGCATCTGAAATTTTTTCGGCTCGTTCGCACCTCTAGTAGATACATTAAAACCATTTTTCGCATTGGTTGGCAATCTTCCCAATATTATTTAAATTAAATTATATAAATTGTTTAAGAACTTAGGGATTCTGTTTGACCCTAAATTGACGTTTAACGAACATGTGTTAGAAATATGTAATGATTCATTTAAAACATTGGGTAATATGAGCGGAAGTACTAAATCGCTAAGCATTTTTCATTGATTAAAACTTATCAATACTTTTGTCCGTCCAAAATTAGAATATTATTCAATTGTATGGAATCCAGGATGTTTGTATTACATAGACGTATTAGAAGAAATACAGAAGATGTTAAAAATTTTATACTATCGTAAACATTCATTATTTCTTTCGCATAATTACAGTTATGATGATCTTTTAAAAGAATTTTAAAAGATCAGTCGTAGGATCATATCTCAAATTAATTTGTATTTAAATTAATTACTGCAAGAATTTATGCTCCATATTTATTTGGTTTACTAAAATTTTATGTTCCCAGATTATTGGTCATATCGCAGTAATGCTATATTTACGCTCCCTCATTGTAATACACGTCATTATTCTCATCAGTCACCAGTATTGCAGATATGCAGGAGTATTAACAATTACTACAAGAACATATTTTTTTTTCGATATTATTTTAATTGCATTAAATAAATTATTGTTAGAAAAGTGTAAGTAACTTTTAATGTTACTTAAAATGATTCTTAGTTTGTCTCTTCATTTATAAGTTCTATTTTAATTTAATATAAGATTTATCCTGTAATAAGTAATGTGTTACTGTTGTATAAATAAACTATTATTATTATTATAAGATTTTGATATCTAACAGATCTAATACCACACCATATGCCAAAACAGTACTTTTCGAGGTTTCTTCCAGATGCTACCCATCAATTATTCAACTATGTAAAGTTTTATACATCTCTCGCAGTACGCCATGAAAATAACAAGCAATCATACAACAGCATACGCACGGAATCCAATAATATCTTGAAGCATCCGACGAGAATGCACTTAATAAATCTCCCCAAATAGATCTTTCCTTCCGTAAATCGGGCGAGAATGTGCGTACGGACGGAAAAACGCACAGGTGGGATTCGCGAGGATAAAATTGATTCTAAATGGGAGATATATCAGTTTCGTGTGGGTTGCGAAGTACAGTAACCCTCGACGCGTGGAAGAATGTCAAGGGAATTTATCGAAATTGAAAGGTTGACAAAGCGCTTTCAAGGACCATCTGTAAGGGTTACGAAGTGAACGCGTAGCATCTCCCCGATATAAATCATTATCTGTCCCGATTCGACCGGAATGCTGTGGCAAAATGGAGACAGTGCGCAAGGGGGGCGCGTATTTTATAACGGAGAATGAATGACGATTTCGGCGATAAAGTATGATCAAGTGGAATGGAAATTAATTAGAGTTTCGAGAACGGTTTTATTAGATGTTCTGTTTGCTTATTCTTGTGCGCTATAAATAAAGATAAAATTATAATACTTGCGAAAGACATCAAAATAATCTATTTTTGGAAATATTAATTAAAATAATAAGAACGACGGAAATATGCCATGTCAAGCAGCATGTTTCATTAAAAATGTTTTCCGAAGGAGTTCTTATATTCTATTTTAGCACGATAACAATTCTTGTCCGAGTACAAAATCGATATTATTGCAAACTTTGTATATAGATGGTGCTTACTTGATATCCTATCGTATAAAATAGAACTATGTATTGTACAACATTACTTAGTGGAGTGGTAGAAATCAATACTCGGTTGTGATTGTTAATGTGCGACCTAGATAGTGCCAGGGAAGTTTGTTTGTGGTGTTTTTATTCTATATCTAATAGGATTTCAAAGAATTATGTCACGGTTATTCTTCGAATATGAAATTTCATTTCTGAGGATACAATAAGATGACCAACAAGAATTCCTCATTAGAAAAAAAAAAAAAGAAAATTTCTTTATATGAATTTATAAATTTCGTATTTCTAAAATTTCTAAGTATTAACCGAACAAGTGACTAAAAGTGACAGGAGATTGTTTTGTTTCTGGCTTTCACGCCTGGCCCCTCCTAAAAATGATGTAATACTCATATTTTAATGTAATAAAATTGTTGGAAATAACTATGAGCAAGAGTTTCAATTAAATTAATCGCACTAACTTCAACTTCTCTGTAATAATTGTTATTGAAGATTAAGTCAACGCAAAATGCATTGATTGAGTAGTGTAGTCTAGATACATATAAACAATACAACTGTTGGGTTGAAGGTTTGTTTCAATTTATAAAATAGTGTTATCTTAAAATGCTTCTAAAGATGGGCTTATGATAACATGAAAAACTAAAACATGAAGCAAAAGAGCAAACACGAGATACACACCATATATGAAAATTAAGTTAAATCTGAATTAGTAAAAAAATAACTATCGCCTCAAAAACCTAATTTTACAATTTAATATTCAATTTATTAAAGTAATTGTGTAACAATATATACAGTATACCATTCCAATAAGGAAATATGCCAGAATTTATAATTTTGTGGACACCATGTATAATTATCTAAATATATAAAGGTGATTTAGACAATTACACTAACTGCTGACAAAAAAGCGATTATAATCTATCTCTGAATTGAATTAAATAAGAATCTCATGCATCGTTTGATGCTAATTTTGTAATATCTATTATATAAGTAGCTCTACCAGCCGAAAAGGCTACCTAGACAAAGCAAATCTGTCATTAAAACTTTTTCTTCATCTTTCATCGTTTAAAAGTTATTTTAGATAAACTAAATTTGCATCAAATTTCAAGGTCAGATTATACTCCTTGCCATGAAAATTCCACAACAGGAAGCATGCTTGAGTAACACTGGACGGGATCTAAAAATTTATAAAATTTCATCAGACTCTACGGTTTACGTAGTGACGTGGCGTCTTTCAGAAACACTGCAGCATACAAAATAATTAAAATTTTTATTGTTATTAAACATAGGAGGTGCAAACCTTAATATTGTACTCCTGAAGCAAGGTTCTATTGAAATCGTAAACATTTACAGGGTGTTTCATTTAAAATTAAAAAAAAACTACCATCATTTCCGGCTAAATCGGAAGTCTGATTCGCATGTAAATATATTCATCGAATTCCAGATTTCCATTCCATATACAGACATCCAAGAAAATGCATAGCATGCGAATAAATTCAACATAATAATATTTGTTAGGTGGGCTCGACGCAAATCATGCGACCTATGGCCGTTTGACATTTATATTTGTATAATACATTAGGTTGACCAGTAGCACTGAAGATCCTGGGTAAGGTGAAACAAATGTGTGCTAATATCAACCGAATGTTACACACGTTTTTAATGTGACCTAAATACATTAATATTATAAATTGATTGAAAAGTTGGGTATGCTCGCTAAACGCAATATTGTTCCAATTAAAATACAAAAATTACCATCGATTTTTGATAAAATGGAACGTTTCCGATTATGGATAATGAGAACGACACAGTTGTCGATTGATCTAAATCATCCTGTATTTTCCCAACTAAATAGAACTGATCTATCACTGTTGGCATTAAATCAAGTCTACTTTACACTTTTAAAGTTTGATTAAAATCTTAAATAGGGCAATTTCCATATTGACTCAGATACCTATAACTGCTTGCACTAGCTTTTCTGAAGATCTGGCATCATTAGGTGCGAATACACAGAGAATCTGGTCGCCAAGATTATGCGAATTAAACCTTTATAATTACGAATACTATCTTTACAATTCTCGTGCTATATCTAAATGATTTCCGCCAACACGTCGCAAATAAAATTGATTAAATTAATAAAACATTATTAATGCCACACCCGAAAGGGATGAAAAATTGTGCCTTTGCTTTTGGAATTGTGTTGTAATTTTTCTAGTAACTAATCAGCTAAATAGAGAAGTGAAATGTGGATCAATCAATCAAATGGGATTAATAGCAGCTAAAAGGACAATTAAGATAAAGGGTAGAACACGTACTATAATGTACAGTCTTTATTTCATCGTACAAATCAGTTGAAAAAATCTGTGACCACACTGAGAAAAATGGTTGGTTTAATCCAACATAAAATTTTGTATTACCATTTTTGTTACCTAAAACAAAATAATGTTAAAGAAATTCGCTATCGTGTTTGACTAAAACATATTCGATGTTGCGTTAACATTTTTATTTTGGATTAATGATATTTAGTGTTGATTTATCGATGACCATTTTACCTATGTTCCTTTAAAATAAAGTGCAACGTTAATTCAAACTTATAAATTTAAGTATCACATCTATTTTGTAGTAGTTTTCTCCCTATACAATACAGCAAATACGTTAGATACTTAGACAGAAACTGTCACATAGATGGCGCTTCTCTTATTTCATTCCAGTAACCGAACATATTTAGCATAAATAGCAAGGTAAAAACGATTACTAAACATTAATCTGGTATATTTACCAGATAAACATCTAATAGGGGAGCCCTGTTCGTGGAAAGCAATATTTTTTGGATGAATTAGATAAAATTATAGCTATTCAAAATAATTTTTGTACAACACATGAATACATTGGTGTATTAATATAAACCAAAATAATGTTATTTTAACAAATTATATACTACCGCCATGAGCCAACATAATGTTTGTTTAAAATATAAGCCTACTGTGCTGTCGTGAAAACATATTTTATGTCGATATTACTCATCTTTTTGTGTTCTTGTTACTTAATTTAGTGTCCAACCAACATTTTACGTTAACACTGTTTTATGGGTTGAATAAATCCAATGGTTGTTGTTCATATATAACTCAAAAAGTGTGTTAAATTAAGGCAATTTGCGTTGACTAAATACATTTTTTTTCTCAATGCATAAAATTTGAACTTACTTAAAAGTACACTCTATTTATCTAGTTTTATTTGTTATCTTCTTTCTAATTTTGCTATCAGTGTATAATTTTATAAATCAAAGTGCTACTTTTTTGCAATATTTCTCAACAGCACTCTTTTTCATTGTGGTTTCTTTCGTTGATTAAATTAAAGTCAATTTTGACAGCAATATGTACTTGTTTTTGTTATAAACTTCTTATCTTACATTACACGCACGTTTTTCGTGAAATTCAGTTCACTTTATGTGCCAGCATCGTAAAAACTGCTTATAAAGTACACTTTAAAATAATAAGAATGAAAATTGCACCCTGTGTGACATATTTAAGTTCAATTTTAGAATCGCTCCTACGCTTTATTGACATAATAAAAAAAAATCCAACGCTCTTTCCTATTCTTACCGAAAAAAGGGTAAGTACACGTGTCTGAACATTCCTTTCCAAATACCAAATACTCTAAGAATCGCATAAAATACGTCGATATTTGCTTACGAAGAGTTGTTTGGGCAAGTTTTACATCGTAGAATCGTAAAGTACACACTCGGTACGCCCTCTAAACCGCTTTAACGTCGCCTGGGTCACGTTTGAATTTTGAAAACGACATAACGTAAAGACGAACCGAAAGATAACACCAGTCTTCGACCGTGGCGCGGCCTTTTCAAGGAATCGATAGTTATTTACGATGGCAAATAGTTGCGAGCCGCATACTAAACCGGCGGTGTATTTATACGAACGGTCTTCCCGGTAAGGAAAGTATGGCCAAAAAAGGCACAATAGTGTGTTAACATTCATGTATCCTATATCGCTATTCAATTGCGATGCTAAGGGAAATGGCGCTAGATGTCGCACCTATTTAGTCTATATAAGGCATCATAATGTAGATAATAAATAGAGACGTTTATGTTATCAGCAGTTATTCCGCTTATGTTAATCGTCATCAGAGTCATAAATATATGTATGTAACCAATTCCATTGCAATTCATTTGCTATTATTTATCCACTTGAATTTGAATAGCATATTTTACAATTACATTAATATTTGCCCACGGCCTACAATAGAGCACCTTCCTCCTTTGGTTTGAACACTATTTTTTTCCCAGCCAGTCCAATTTTAACTAAATGTCTAAAAATAATAAAGACATAACCTGTGAGTGACATGATAGATAGTAGGCTTAATCTGCCAATTTTTTTTTGAGAACTGTCAAGTTAGCGTCGTTATAAAAGTGTTTAATAATAGTTTAATTGAAATTTAATACCTAATAATCTAGCTATTATCTCATAAATGGGTTCAGACTGAAGAATGTACTAATGTCATCTGTCAATAATGTCATATATTATAAGATGTGCAGTTTCATCATGTCAATGTCACTTACCTCTCCTCCCTAGGGAAGAAAAGTATAACTTTACTCCTTCAAATGCTACTGCAATACTTTCCTCCCTGCTGGGGAAAAAAGTGTTTAATAATAGTTTAATTAAAATTTAATACCTAATAATTTAGCAATAATCTCATAAATGGGCTCAGACTGGGTCGAATGTACATAATGTCACATACTGTAAGATGTAGTTTCATCATGTCAATGTCACTTACTTTCCGCCCTAAGGAGGAAAAGTTTTACACTTTGGACGAGTACTTAAATATGTAATTTTATATGTAACATCTGTTATTTTTATATTATGCACTGTTGTAATTCTTTATTTTATAATTATTAACAATTCTTTTTTTTGTGACAATGTCTATGTTCTTAGCAACCACGGTAATAAACTCTTAGCTTAGGAGGTTTTTAAAGAATTTTGTGCTCATTTCATTTAACGTTTTTATTCATTTATTAGTTATTAGAACTGTGGCGTCGTCAGCATTTGCAATATTTTTATCGGTAATATTATTAGTAATATCATTCAAATACAAAATTAAAAATAATTATCAGCAAGTACATGGATATTTTAAGTAACAGCAAAATAAGCATAAACTCACTGTCTTGTATGTAAACTGTCCTTATAAAACTAGCCCTTTAATATGCTTATGAATGAATACTTAAGGCGAATGCAGTAGTTTCGTTACTAATATACGCATAAATCGAAACATAAATAAATTAAAACCTTAAATATAAGTTAAATGCACCCGGCAATACACGACGGGTTGTGTTGGAATAAAAAATATGTCAACCAATATTGGAGTAATGTGAATCACAAGAAATTTAAAGTTATATTAAATTATACCAAAATAATAATAACAGACATAACAAATTAATACCACTTTCTAAGTTTGGAAAACCACGTAAATTCTACACACACTCAATTAAAAGAAGATCTTTTAAATAAGCTGAGTTTTTGAATGGCCTCAAGATTTTTAAATACAAAGAAAACTTGGAATATTAGCCATACAGATAAATATCCAAAAGTAATTTTTTTAAATAAAACCGACGGAGAATTTTTGATAATACCTTCGAGATAAAACATTGGCCAAATTTGAAAAAAAAAATACTGAGTATGATGCAAAATTATCGAAGCAATGACCAACACGTTTGTCTCTGATGCTGCTGAAGAGGAAGTGATCCAATTCAAAATTTTAACTGAAGTTGCACAGCAACTTTTAATTGTTCATCGAAGTCTTAGTGGCCAGCTGCCACCAAAAAATGGTTAGCATGATAACTAATTTGAAACACATAAAAACAAGTCGCAATTAATGGCGAAAAGAACAGCATCCAAATACCGCAATACAAAGTAAAATACACCAATCATATAGTAATATACAAGTCGGTGTTTACATTATATGTATTATTTTTACCACAATAGTATATAATTCCTTACTTTGATATGATTTCACATGTTTATTATATTATCCATACTTTTGACACCTAAAATATATGCTAACATTTGACTTTTAAACACTTATAAATATAATAAACTGTTCAAACAAACACAAACAGTTAAATGAGCTAAAAAAATTGTTTAAACCTTTAACTGCAAATAACACAGACGATCGCTTTCGATCCATCAATGGCTTTGGCAATTACGGTAGCCATCTGTCGCTCATGAATTACTATTAGCCTGCATCCGCAAAACGACTTAAGATGTTTATCTCTCAGCAATTATTAAGAACCTCGGCAAACTATGAAATTTTTCTAATAAAAGCTTGGTGACATTCGGAATTTGTGATCGAATTTTAAACGTGCAAGCCATCAGATTAGCGGTCTTACTAACAAGAATGAATTCAATCTTATTAGTACTGTTCTTTACTTGATTACAAACATATGGATAATTGCCGATTTGCAATAACACACATAATAGTTGCGTAAGAATCGATTACCCAATTCATTACGCAGGAAATAAATAATTTGAGTGTTAAAACACGTAAAAATAACCGGTATAACTTGACACTGGTTTATTACAAAATTATGCCATAACCTAAACGAAATAACACGTATAGCACCAAAGTAAGTACTTACTTTCTGTCACACATGGTACTTATATTTTGACAAAAACATTTGAAGATAAGTATAGTCTGTAATTGTAGTGTATTTA
The DNA here is from genome assembly GCA_004143645.1 of Protaetia brevitarsis. Classification (NCBI taxonomy): domain Eukaryota; kingdom Metazoa; phylum Arthropoda; class Insecta; order Coleoptera; family Scarabaeidae; genus Protaetia; species Protaetia brevitarsis. The sequence goes on from RXPK01004293.1 coordinate 24,328, forward strand.
GCTTAATATTTTAAAATAAATCATGTTGGTATTTATTATTGCTCAGAAATAGTAACTAATAGTGCTGCTATCCGGATCCCGCTAATTTACTATGCGGATATCCGGAACTAAAATGCTATTTGCATCTGTAATCCGACTCGATCCGATGCCTATAAACTTCATAATCCGGATCTCCCATATTCGGATCGGTCCACTATCGAAACGTTAGCCGTCTCTATCAGAACTTTGACCGATTGTTATGCAAAACCTGGTGCAATAATCACTAAGATTTATTGAACGCCTATGTAATTCAAAGGGAATGTGTAACATATGCAGTTTGTACATTAATATTGAGTTGGTCGATAATTTATATCTTTTCCGGATCCGAATCCGAAAACTGAATATTGCAACCCAACCAAAAACGGAAATAAATCATATACTGGATCGGTGATAT